>PVJX010026260.1:0-26042 GCA_004027295.1 Dolichotis patagonum | reverse complement strand
TATATCATGTGGGAAAATAGTCTTGACTTACAAACAATATTAATCACAAATAGTCCTTGTGAGTAAATTGAGTTTAAAAAGTGAAGGGTTCTCTTTAAATAGAAATAAAGGAGAAGGATGCCTAGTTGATGACAGCCAGGGTCCAGAGAGGAGGGAAAGAGACTGACTGAAAGGTTCATGGTCCAGGGTACAGAAATGTCCCCTCTGCTCACACTATCTCAATCAGATACACAAAAAGTGTGCTTTACTAATATTCTGCACATGTCACACACAAAAAAAAATTGTAAGAATTGTGTATCCCCTGACCCCATGTGATTTTTTTTAGGAATATTAGTGTTGAAAGGTAGATAATTTAAACCTGTGATGAACTAAGAGCAGTGGGAGCTCATTGACTAAAGTCCTTTTTTATCCCAGCCACATCACCAATAAATGATTGGGTGAATCAAATGTTGGTGTCAGTTTAAGCAGGCTTTCTGGCTTTCATGCTTGGAAATATGTTTATTTTCCAAATTCTAGTATTTTCTGGGAAAAGTCTGAAGTTTGAGGGATTTGCAATGTTTACTTTTCTTGTATCTTTACTCTTGCAGAATATTACTATCATGTGATTCCAATTTCTTTATTTACACAAAAATTGTATTCTTCTTAGGGGGCCTTATCTAATTTGCATGGAAGAAAATGTAAAGACTGAGACAGTGTGAAAATCTTGGCAATGGATCCGACTGCCGCATGTCCAAAATCAGACTTTGCCTCTCTTCCAATTTGTGCTGGGCTAACCTAGACTCTTATGTTTTCTGCTACCAAGGGATTCATTCTTCCATAGGACACTCACCCTGGAACTTTCTCACCACACTTGTAACCGACTTTCATGAAGAGTTCCCGACATACATTAAGAAAACGACGGAATTTTTGAAAAGCATAACTGAAAAGCAGAACCTTTAAGTGCAGGCATTCTTCACGCAAAGCGTGGCTGTCACTATGCTTGTTGTACTCTAACCAAAGCGCCGCCATCCTGTTTTGTACGCGCCATTTCCTTTGTTCCTAGTTTCAGTCTTTGTTCTCTGTAAAACACCAGGAGCTAGGCAAACCCCCGCTTTTTGCAAAGCCTGTCTTTGTAAATTCCAGTGAAATGACCGAAAGCTGTAAATCTCCCGCAAAGCTGGCTGTCTCTGTGAAATGCGTCCTAAATACCAAAAAAGGTAACAAAAGTCCTTTTTTGCCCCTCGGTCTCCCTCCCACCCTGGCTCTGCACGTTCTTCCTTTATAACCCCTTCCCAAACTTAACCTAGCTGCACAGCTCTGCAATTTCCAACGCGTCTGTAAAACTGGGTACCAGCTTAAATAAGGCGCTCCCCTTTTTTTCTCTTTTGGACGTCGTCTCGTTTTGCACAGCAACCATGAAACAGAATCTGCCCCCTGGGTTCCTGGGGCACAGTTTGTCCTTTGAGCTTCCCCTGCTCCAGGAGAAGCTTGCTTCTCTAATTACGCCTGGAGCTGGAGCCAATCAGCGATGCAGACGCGGGCTGTGTGAACCAACCAATCAGGCGGGCTGAGAGACAGCAGCACCTCCCTGTCATGGCGCGGAGCACGGAGGTCAGTGCTGAGAGCCCACACCGGACTTGCCCACGGTATTCTGTGACTTCTACCGGCTACAGCCTGCGTTGGAAGGGTCCTGGGAAACTCATGAACACCATGGTGAGGTCGTGGGATGGGTGCAGGGATGAGTCGGGTGAATTCTGGAAGGAAGAGGCCAGAGTGAGCTGTGGCAAGGAACAGCCTCTGCGTTGAGAAACCGAGTTCTTTCCGGTCTTCGATTCAGGGTCATCTGCGTCCCTTTTCTGCTTTGCTCAGGCAGGGAAAGGTCTGCTCCCCCGCAGGTATTTACTTTGGCACTCCCCGCCCAGAATGCCTTTTTGGGTGACCCCAGGCTCAGCTGTGTCTCCACCAGGCTGGGGAACCTCTGTGCCCGTGCTGGGGAACCTCAGCAGTGAAAAACACTCATCCCTTTCGGTATTTACATAGACCTGGTCTCACAGTGCTGTTACTTGCACGAAAGGCGCTCATGGTCTCAACCACACTGAGAAATGCGGTTGTAAACCAGTAGGTGGCTCTTAGGAGAGATTCGACTGTAAACAGTATTAATAAGAGCTGCCTGATTTCCAGGAAAAACCCCAGAGAAGGGGGCAGGCGGCCGCACCCTCAGTCCCTTGCTAATTACAGATAACCCGAGCACCATAGCTGTTCGGTTGCTTAGAGACCCCCTATCAAAGATGTGTCCTCTCGGGATTTAAAACACTATTTTCAACTCGGGATCTCTAACAGCTTTCCTCAGCTTGCACGTTTTAAAGGAGACTGGGATTTTAGAGAAAAACTTGATTATTTTCTATTTTAAATTCCTAGAAACTCAGGAGCATAGTAGGGCGTGGCTGGAACTCCTTTTAGTAGGGAGGTGGCTGCATGCTTAGCAGGGCAGAAAGTTCACTGTTGCTGGAGGTAATTCTATTATTTTAATTCTTCTCTAAATGACTAAATTCCCAATTCTACCTGAGGTGAGGTGGTTCCCTAGCTAGAGCCTTGCTATATGCTGAGCAAGCAAATTATTCTTTGCTTTTAAACGACTGTGAGACTTTGCGTAGAATTTAGAATACTGAGGAAGGCGATAGGGATGTTCATGTTTCAGCTGGGGCGGGGGAGTGAGCATGGAAGTGTGGCCTCCGCTGGGACGCATACGTGTGATACTGGTCTGATTGGAAAGGGAAAAGGGTTCAGTTGTGTAGTAATTGAAGTACTCTGTGATCCTTTTCTAGACATGGCTTTAAAAACTGAAACACTAATAAAGATGCACATTGTAAAATCAAGTATTGAGCGCAGTGTGGTGGTGCCCGCCTGTAATCCTTGCATTTAGAAAACTGACAGGATTATCCTTCTGAGTTCAAGGACAGCCTGTATTATGTAGTGAGAAACTGCCTCGAAATACAAACAAAAATGCAAATTATTTTTCTTTGGTTTTTTGAGACAGGGTCTCACTATGCAGTTCAGGCTGACCTTGAACTCACTTTGTAGCCCAGGCTGATCTCACTCATGGCAATCCTGCCTCGGCTTCCCAAGTCCTGGGATTACAAGCATGTGCTACCATGCGCATCTCACAAATACAATTTTTTTTTTTAATCAGTACCGGGGATGGAACTAACGACCCCACACTTGCAAGGCAGGTGCTTATGCTGCTGAGCTAAATTCCCAGCCCTACAAATACAATTTTTGAAGTAGGTATAATTTCCCATAATTAAATTCTGCAGACATTTGAATGAATAGAACAGAAGATTTTTGGAGAAAGCAAGAGGAAAGAGGAATAAAAAGCAAATGGGTAAAGAGAGGATATTGGAGAGAGGCATAAGTCAGCAATTACAGCAATATATTCCTTGTGACTCCAGATGTTTCACAGTGTTATAAAAAAATACAGAATTGTCTGTTGGTTTGGTCTGAGATTGGGTCACTGCTCAGACTTAAAGAATGGAGGGGCATTTATGAATGGATAAATATTTCTTCAATAACTATTTATTGGGTCATCTAATCATTTTTTTCATCTAATCATTTTTTATTCAAAATTGGAAATTAGGAAACTGGTCTTGTTCTAAGTTTGAAAATTTCATAAATGTCATCTTTGAGGTTGAGTGGAATTCAGTCTCTCCTGCTTTCAAAAGAGTTCAATATGTTTTTGGTGTTCATTATTGTACAGGGACTGACCTTGGGAGATTTTCCCTAAGCTATGTCCCTTAAAAGTTTGTTTCTTTTTAAATATTTGAGATCACATGGTGCTAAATTGTCCAAGTGATGGAAAACCTTTGATACTTTTTGTACCTCCTTGCATGTTGGGATGATGGATCTTTGCCACTTTGCCAGTTTATTTTATTTTTTGGTACCAGGAATCGAACTCACAAACTTGTGCTGGCCAGGCAAGCACTTACACCACTGAGCTAAGTCCCCAGCCCCTTACTTTGCTAGTTTAAAATTGAAGTTTTTAAATCACCAATATTTACCAAGACTTCAGTGCTTAGGTAAAGATCGAGCTATTGTGGTGCACACCTAATGACGTCCAACTGAGAGATGAGCCAGGAGTATTACATCACCAAGCACAGCCTGGATAACTGAGTGAGACCCAGTCACAACATTAAATAAATATGCTCCTGCCTCTGCCTCCTGAGTGCAGGAATTACAGGTGTGTGCCACCATGTCCAGTGTGTTTCCTGTTTTGAGTGCTCTACTAAACAGATTCTTCAAAGCAACCAAATCAAGAGCATAATGGAACACTCTTTGTTTTTGTGTTTATTTGGGGGCTGTGTGAGAGAGAATTTTATGAAAAGGTGCCCTTCTCTTATATCACCAAAGTGAGGAAGACAGCTTGGAAATTTATCACTGGGCAGACACAGGGCTGAGTACATTGAACAGAAGACACCAAGCATGTGCAGTGTTGAAGAGAAAACACTTAAGTGACTTGTCTTAATTTATACTGATTATGGGAACCCTTTTAACTCTTTTAAAATTAAATCATCATCTACCTTTCTGCACTGGATTGCTCATGATGGTAACCTGTCTTTTACAATCTTAGTGTACTAAAAGCAGGCATATCCATCACCATCACTTTCAAAACTCCTTCCCCTTTGAAAAGATTGATATCTCTCTGGAAAGAGATGACCTTGAACCTTTCTTTCTTGTTCCATAAATGCCAAGAAATTGCATTTTCTGAAATCCCTTTAAGGCTGTCTTGGCTTGTCCATAGTCTGACCACAGGCCTGCCTCACTGATGTTGTGGAGGAGCCCAGCGGAATGGTCTGTTATTACAGGCAGAGTTGAGATAATGCACGGAGTTTTATTTCAAGGAACATTTTAGCTGGGCTTCGATATGACCGTGTGGATGTCATCATACAACATCAAGCTGTGGAACCCATTCTTTCTTCACACTTCTGATACCCGAAATGTAGTGCAGGGGCCGGGGATTTAGCTCAGTGGTGTAAGTATCTGCCTGAAATGTAGTGCACGTAGTGAGGACAGGGAAGGGAGGGTGCTGTACAGAGAGCAGGTATTTTGGGGAGAACCACTGAGCTTGGGTGTCGTGTGCAAAGGTAGAGATTTTCTACCTCCTGTGGCGTCTGTTTGCCTGTTCTGTGTCTTTTGTTGTTTAGCTGTGTATTTATTTGCCTACTGTACCTGCTAAGTCTGTGGTTTTCAGGCATTGGTGATTGTGCACATCAGGAAATATGTTGAAATCATAACACTGCATAAGAATTAGAGCAGCTCATGGGTTGAGGCCAGGGATATTGATCAATATCACACAGAACACAGGGTGGCCCATACTAGAAAGAAATGTTGCTCTCAATATCACTAGTCATCTACTTTACTGTCCTGCTGCAGTTTTGTATTCCTTCCACTCTTGGCCCCCTGCTCATAACTAGTGGATTACAGCACATGGTTTCATGGATGTTTCTTATGCTGGCTATAAGCCCAGAGGTTGCTCTGCACTCTAAACGCATTGGAACACTGTGCTATTCCTCACATATCACACTAATGGAAATATTAGTGTGACCAAACTGGAGTTTTTAAAAGAATTTACTTGTGTATTGCTTAATTAAGTCAGTTTTATATTCCAGGCTTTTTTGAATTGCTTTATACCCATGTTTTTTGTTGTTGTTGTGTTGTGTTGTTATTTTTGGTACTAGGGGTCAAACTCACTACCTCGCATTTGCGAGGCAGGTGCCATGCCACTGAGCCGTATCCCTGGCCCTGTATATCCACGTTAACTCCTACCATGGTCTCCAGTGTCCCTACCCATGACATGTCATTTTCCTTTCCACAGCTCTGGCAGGAGAGGGCTGCCCACTTCTGCACTGGCAGATGGGAGAATGCCCCGATGCTCTGGAACCTCGTGGTGGTGCAAAGAGCGTGTGTCCATCTTAAGTGCTGACCCATACCGTCCAAAGACGCTGCAAGCAACGCAGTGGTTTCCATTTCTTACTTTCAGCCAGCACTTGGCTTTCTGTAGTCTGATGAGTGTCACAGACTCAGTGTGAAACTGAAATCTTTTTTTCATGTTTTGTGTTTTATATCTCTGTGATAGGCTAGTTTTTTCATTTCCTAAGTCCTTCTGTCAATTATCTACATATGTGATATTATCATATTTGAGATGAGTACACTTTTAAGAAAACATTTTTTCTAGGTATTTCATTGCCACTTCTAAAGAATCAACATTACTTCTAACTTTGTTAATGCTCGATTCTTTTTTTATTGCATGTTAACTTCATAAACTGTATTATTCACCTTGCAAGAACTCTTAAGTTATCTTTGTGTTTTTTCAAAGCCACTGTAGCATATTTTTCTTTAAAATTTATGTTTGAAAAAAATTTATTTTTGAAGATGTTCTTCTTTTCAGAGTTTCTTATATTGTTTCTGGATATTCTTTTTTTTTTTACCTTTTGAAATGTTTCCTTTTCTTGCATATTGATTCATTTTGCAAAATACTGTTCATATTTTATGCCAGTTTTCCCATGTATTAGATCATTATTTTTTCTTTTTATCATGTTTTTGCATTCTTTTTTGAAAATGAATAGATTAAGAGACAAGGGTGGGGGGCTGGGGATTTAGCTCAGTGTCATAAGCACCTGCCTTGCAAGCGCATGGTCGTGAGTTGGATCCCTGGTACTGATAAAAAAAAAAAAAGAGAGAAGAGAGAGACAAGGGTGGGAAAGGCTGTGCTGTAAAACCAAGGTCCTCATTTGAATTTCCATCCTCTGATGATTTTAAATGTTTCCTTCCATTCTTTGTGTCCTACCCTGGCCTGTGACCTCATACCTCTTTTGGTTTTGCAGTTTACTCGATGAGATACTGAATGTGGAAGGGCAGGGTTAAACTTGTGAGCTGATTGTAGGGACCCCAATTAGGATGGGCCCTTTGAGTACAGTAAGATGGTGGCAGCTCTTGGGAAACTTGAAGTGAACGTGTGACCCCTCATGCTGGGTGAAGTCAGTGTCCTGGGAGGAAGCCTGTATAGAAAGGCTTTTTATTATACTCTGTCATTTGTGTTCCTCTGAAGGAGGTAGTGTATATTTACTCTTATCCTTTTTTGGCTCAGAGGGCAGGAAATGGAGCAGCAATACAGCAGTAAAGAAATGTTTGTGCCCTATCAACTGTTTAAGCAGGCACACTGTCGACAGAGGACTCCTCCTCTACCTGGAACCCAAGTTAGAAGCCCGAGTGTGCTGCAAAAACCATGCTACCTGGCTTATGCTGCCTGGCTCTGTGACATTTACTGATGGCATATTGCCTAGGCGGGCCCTTGAGTGACCACTAATCCTGAAATGGTGATGTGCAGGGCCCAGTGACCCCAGACAGGAGTAAGGCTGTGGTGGACGCGAGAGGTCAGTTACATGTGAACAGAAGCAGCCTAGGCAGGACCTAGACCCCTGCATCACCTTAGAGGTCTTGTTCCTGGGTGTCCAATGCTGCTTTTATGCCCTTGTTCTCTTCTGTGAGGCCCTCAGCATCCTGTGCTGTGTAAAGGAGGTGACCTCAGCATATCTTAAGAGCTGTCATGGGCAGTTCAGGGCCTGCTTCCCATTTATCATCATAGTGGGCACTGACATCTGGAAAGCTTTGGTGGATCTGCAGACTCTCTGTGATGTTTGTGTTGAGCGGCACTGGGCTGGCCTTTGAGTTCCCTGACTTGTATTTCAACAGCAGACCTCATATGACTTATGTGTCAGATATCTCAAATATCTTTTGTGTTAAACTGGATTGTATTGTATGGACTGTACAGTTTGGTTGATTCACCCATTGGTATGTTCAGCAGCAGGGTGTGCTGCACGGTGGTGAGGCTTGTGTAGCAGTTCACATGAGAAATTTCTTGGGAAATTGTTTTTGTCTGTGACTCCTCCTGTTTTTCTCTCCTCTACCCTCACTGTGGTGAGCAGACTGGTCTTGGTGTGCAAAGGTCATCACATGTTAGATATGGAGTGTCCACCAGAACAGCGTAGAAGAGAATGAGTGCTGTAATAGGAAAGCGCAGAAAGATAATTTCAATACTACTAACAATGCCAGTGTGAGTGTTGAGGTCATAAAATACATTTTTGGAATTTAGACAGTAGGGAATACCATGCAGGGGATGTAAATTGATATGATGAGCTTTCGTTTGTAATTTATGGAGTTTGGGTTGCAGTCAGCCTTGGACATTAGCAATATCTGTCCAGATTTGTATTTAAAGCACCGTGGAGAACATGCAAGACTTCTTAGGACTCTGAATGGTTTAATGGAATAGATGCGTTGCACACAGAACAGTAACTCACATTGCTACTAAGTTGATTGTCCTGAGAAATGTTTGATGCCGGTTGAGATAAATGAGTGTTATTACAAAGACATCAAGTTATTGTACGTTTTTATAATCAGTGTTCATCTGAGTTAGCAATTCAGAGGTGTTATTTTAGAAATAACTATTCATAGCTAGATTACTTTCAGTGGAATGAGATAGCATGACAACAGTAGTTTTTTCTGCAGCTATCACATAATAAATGTCCACAAAACATATTTGTGTAATACGTTTGGATACTGAGGGTTTTGTGGGGGGGGATGTGGGTGTAGGTGTAAGGGCTGAATTTTCTTTAACCATTCTCATGGGATTGATTAGTAGCCACGTATTGGTTTGTTATCTGAGTACTATAATATGAATAATGTTTGAGAGATACTAAATCCTTACATATACCATAGGTGAAGGAAAGGAATACAGTAACTATTCTCTGATGTTCCACTGTACATAATGGAAAATCTTTTGTCTGGGAATATCTTTTTTGGGTTATGAAGTACAAACCATTGGAATAGCCAGAGTGGTTGTAGTCCTTCCTAGAGTCCTTTAAATGACCAAAATGTATCCGGTAAATTTTGTCTGTATGTAAGGATTTATTTGAGAAAAGAGTTGATTTTTTTTTTAATTTTTCTATGTAACTATATCTAAGACAAATGTGTTAAGAACATATGGACAATAAACCATATCCCTTCCTTGAGGTATATGTGTCAGGAAATACAAAAAGATAGGAAGCCTTTTTACCACTGTAATACTAGAGATGTAAGCATCTTATGTGATCTTTGTAAGAACCCAAGTTTGAAGAATAAAAACTGTTGTCCTTTGTGTCTCCTCAGCAGATTGGTATCTTACTCATCTGCAGTGGTGTAAAACCTTCTGCATCACAACTTAGAAAATTTAAAGTTTGGGAAATTAAATTCTTATCCAGTATTCTCCCTTTTTAATTTCTAAATTTAGTTTTAATGCGGTCTCCTGCTCATTCTATAATGGCTTGTCTCCTGCAGTTATAAGGGATATCCCGGAAATGTTGAACATGTCAGAGTGATGGGGAAGTTTGTAAGAAAATTGGCATTGCCGTTAATCAGCAGGCTAGAGAACATGTTAAAGAGACTCAGCATTTTTATCATGAATAAGGATAGCTTTGATCATATTTAGGATGTCCACAACATAGGCCAAACCAGGGACAAGTTCAGAGTTTGGATATGGCAACTGTTATTTTTTATCACTTATGATTGTTATAGAGGTTGAACTCCCCTAGAATGATAATATTTAAAAATTAGGTTTTAGAGAGACTCCCAAGCTCATTCAGCCTGACATATTCTGTTCTACTGACTGTTTGCATGGGAAGCAACTGGCAGAGCTCAGTCCCCAAGAAGGTGATGGTGCAGGATCAAATGAGCAAAGACAGGAGTATGATCTTTCCTGCAAGTTTGGGTTCTTGCAAGTGAACAGAACCAGCTTTGGCCAGATCTGAGCCTCAGCACATTGGTTGAGAAATTTTGTTGCTATCTGGCCACGCTCTCTGGTACACATTTGGTTTTTCCTGGCCCTTGGGATGGGGCTCTGTCTTCTAGGAACTAAGGATCCTGTCCTGTGTGAGACAGGTGATGTTACTGTGACCAGAGCCCTGATGCTCCCCGCTCTGTGCCTTCAGTGCCTCTTCTCTTCCTGCTGTGCAGTGAGCAGCAGGTTGAGGGAAGACGCCTGACTTAGGTGAAGTTACTATGTGGGTGAGACTGGGCTGTGTTTTATGCAAATTTTTCACCCAGCAACACACTAAGTATCATAATATATATCTACAGTGTCATTAAATGTCTCCTAAGTGTGAAAATTGAGTGGTTTCCATGGGCTGTTTCCCCGTGAAAGCATTCACAGATAAGTTCTGTATCAGTATGTGCTCTTAAGGGGAGGGTGTTTTTAGAGACGGGTTTCTGGGGTTACAGCCTGGGAAAGTGTTTTCTTCTCTGTCCTGGTCCCACCTTTCCCTTCTTAATGGCTGATACAGTTTGAGTACATTTTCCCTCCATTTCCACCTTGCCATGCCATTCTGAACTTGGAACAAGGAGAGCACGAACTGAACAGTAAGTCCACATAAACCCTATTTCTTCAAGTTGAGGTTGTTAGATATTTTGTCCTAGTTACAGGAAAGTTACTAAACCATCTAATTACATCGTGTTTTAGAAATCTAATGTTTTCCTCCATTTCATTGTTTTGCGTTATTCCTATATCTGGTAACCTGAAGTACTATTTTGAAGATAACTATATGCTATATAACAAGCATTGTTAAATTCCTATAACAAAAACCCCACAATTTCTGTGAGCCTATTGAGCTACCTCTGTGTTCCTTGTGTAGCAGAGACAAGTAATAAGCATCAGAGTTGTGTGCGAAACTGTGTGCACACAGGCTCTTGTGGCAAAGACATGGCGTTCATATTTCACGTAACAATCTCAATTCAGCTTTTACAAGAGGAGCTCAAGTTCTAAGGGTATGAGTGTGAACCTTCTTCAGGAAATATGTATGTGATTATTTAGGAGGCAGTGAGCATGGAGGATGTAACTGTGAACTTCACCAAGGAGGAGTGGGCTCTGCTGAATCCATCCCAGAAGAAGCTCTACAGAGAGGTGATGTGGGAAACAGTGATGAATATAAATACTATCGGTAAGACTGACATCATTTTCTCATCTATACAATGAGAGCTTTGGTACTTGCTGATAGGTACAGATTCATTAAATAGAATATTAAATTATTTTAAAGAAAATCTCAGTTTTGTTAATGTTATACTGTGAATCTGTTAAATGCTACTTTTTACATAATGATGAGGTGACTTTTTATATTTCCGTTGCTAAATTTCAGGTAGAACTTGGAACCACCAGAAAATGGAAGAATATAAAAATTGCTCAAGAAATGTAAGGTAATTTGCATTCAGAAGGAAAAGCAGTATGTCCAAAGGTTTTGTGCATAAGCAGAAATATTACAAGGAATCTCTACAAATCAGGCTGCATTCAAGTTTATTTAATCCCACAAAAATTTTCTGAACACACAGATAGACTGATGTCATATAATCTGCCTATTGTTAACAGAAACATTCCACTATGGGAAACTAATTTATTAGTGATATTATACAACAAGAGACACTACTTCATATATTGGTATAAAAATATGTGTTCCCAATAAGCATGAAAATATATGAAATCACATTATAAGTATTCTATATAGATATATATGAAAAGATAAATCACAAATTTTGGAAGGATCTCATGTGCAAGTTATTTGTTTAAGTATATATGTGAATGTGAGATATACATTACCTAAATAATTGCTAACTTTGAAGCAACATTCAAAATGCACATGAATGCTAGTATATTAATAGATGTTTGAAAATATCTTCCAGAGAATTGTGTGCATTCAGGTTTTGAAACCTCATACATTATTTGTAAGAATACAAAACAACTATTTTTATATTAAAGACACAGACATCTCAGAATTTAAGAATAAAGCTTTGCATTTGATATACACAAAACTCCCTATGTATCTTGTGATGGATTTAAAAATACCTTATCTTATCGATACATATGTACTTGCACTCCAAGCAGGGTAATCACACTATTCTCAATAGATAAGTTCCAAAAGAATTCACAGTACCTTGGCTTTGGTAACCTAGATGTCAATCGTGTGCATGGAAAAGGAGAATGTGGGGTGGGCTCAGCAAAGTGAAGCCTTCTTTTATTCCCAGCACTCTGGTAAGATGAGGTTTCAGGATGACAACATGGAATAACACTGACCAAATAAATGATCAATGACAATTGCTCTCAGAATAAGAAATTAAAAAAAAAACAACAACTAGAAGTGCAGTTTAATGATGAGATCTTTGTTTAATTCTCATCATTAAAAAAGATGTGCTATATTATTTCAGAAAATAAGAATGTCATGTGTTGGGGCAAAAAGAATAATGGAACTCTTCCTCATGGTAGCAAATGAAATAAGTCAGAGAATGAATTATCGAGTGTTTTCCTTTATTGAGATACTGAAATGCAAACTAAGGAGTTAAAATTAAGAAGTGACAGAATGGGAGAGTGTTTGGGAACAGGTGTCAAAAGTAATCAATATGTGATACACATGCATATCAATAACTTAAAGAAAACATCACCTTATGTATTACAAAGATACACCGATTTAAAATTTCCAAATGAATACCATCCTTTGAAAAATGGGTGTTTCAGAGGTATCTTAAAGTGCTTTATGATTCTTTATTCTGAAAACTTCTCAGCAGTCATCAAGCCAAAACTTGTGCTGTGAAATTATTGATATGGGGACCCTTTTTATTGTGAGTGATATTTTGTTATCTTACAGAAATGCATTGATAGCAAAATGCTATCAATGTGTATCTTGCAATCAACATCAAAATGTATACCTTTGGACTGCAAATGCTAACGAGGACATGCAACAAGCTGCTTCAAAGACAGCTGGAAATCTTGTTTGTAGCGAGCCCCTGGTTGAGAATTTATCATTTACTGTTCCCATCTTACCTTGCAGTGGTGAGAAACCTCCACAACATGTAGAATGTGATGAGAAGCCGAGTAAATGTAATGAACACAGAAAAACCTGCAGTGATCTCCAGTCCTTTCAGATGCATGCAAAGACAGAGAAGGGAGACAAAGCCTGTCTATCTGAGCAGTGTGGGAAATCCTATTCTGAATTTAATGAAGGAACTCACCCTGGACAGATTATTGTTGCTAAGAAAAGTGGGAAAGCATGCACCACCCCCAGTGGTATTAAAATCCATCAACGAATTCACACTGGGAAGAAACCACATGTATGCAAGCAATATGGAAAAACTTTGATTACTGAGAGTTGTAAAATTCATGAAAGGACTCACCTGGAGAAGAAACACTATGTGTGTAAGCAATGTGGAAGAGCATTCCACACACACAGTTGCTGCCAAAAACATGAAAGAATTCACACTGAGGTAAAACCCTATAAATGTCAGCAAGGTGGGAAGTCATTGAGCACATACACTGAATGTCAAAGCCATGCGAGTACTCATGAAGGGAAGAAACCTTTTGAATGTAGGCAATGTGGGAAAGCTTTCTCCAGACACAGTTACAGGAAAATACATGAAAGAATTCACACTGGGGAGAAACCTTATGTGTGCACACACTGTGGGAAAGCATTCAATACAGGCAGTAAATGTAAAATACATGAAAGAATTCACACTGGGGAGAAACCTTATGTGTGCAAGCAATGCGGGAAAGCATTCAGGACATACCATGAATGTAAAATACATCAAAGAACACACACTGGGCAGAAACCTTATGTGTGCAAGCAATGTGGAAAAGCATTTGCCAAAAAGGTTTCTTGTACTCTACATGAAAGCACTCACACTGGGGAGAAATATGTGTGCAAGCACTGTGGGAAGACATTTAATACACTGCAATCTTGTCAAATTCATGAAAGGACTCATACTGCGGAGAGACTTTATGAGTGCAAGCAATGTGGAAAAGCATTCCTTACATATAGTAAATATCAAACACATGAAAGAACTCACAGTGGAGAGAAACCTTACGTGTGCAAGCAATGTGGAAAAGCATTCTCTACAAAGACTTACTGTCATGTACATGAAAGAATACACACTGGGGAAAAACCTTATGTGTGCAAGTACTGTGGGAAGGCATTTGCTCTGCAGCAATATTGTCAAATACATGAAAGAACACACACTGGGGAGAAGCCCTATGTGTGCAAGCAATGTGGGAAGGCATTCACTACAAAGTCTTTTTATAATGTGCATGTAAATATTCACACTGCCGAAAAACATGTGTGCAAGCACTGTGGGAAGGCATACAGTACACCTCAGTATTGTCAAAGACATGAAAGAACTCACACTGGGGAGACACCTTATGTGTGCAAGCACTGTGGAAAAGCATTCACCAGAAAGTCTTACTGTAATATACATGAAAAAATTCACACGGGGGAAAAATCTTATGTGTGCAAGTACTGTGGGAAAGCATTTGCTACAAAGTATGCTTGTAACAAACATGAGAGAACACACATGAGGAAACCTCACGTGTGCAAGCAATGTGGGAAAGCATTCCTTACAGATAAGTATTATAAAAGACATGAAAGAAGTCACACTAAGGAGAAAATTTAAGGTGCAAACAATATGGTAATGCATTCATTACAATGAATTTGTGTAACATACATGAAAGATCTCACACAGGAGAGAAACCTTGTAGGTGTAAGCGATGTGGGAAGGAATTCACTACACACTAATTCTGTCAAATACATAAAAACTCACGCGAACAAATATATGCTTGTGAGCCACGTGGAAAAGGAGAAAAAGTCCTCATTTTATGTATGACAATCTTACACTGGGGCAGAACTCTATGGACATCAACAAGTGGCGGAAGCATTCAGTGAACTCATTTTTTATCAACTACATGAAGGAGATGTCAGTGGAGATTGACAATACATGTAAACCTGTTTGAAAAACTGGTCAAACTTCCTCATATATTCGAGCCATGAACACATACAAATGAAAATTTTCATGTCAATATTACTTCATAAGATTTCCAGGAATTATACTCTTTGATGGAGATCTAGATGTTTTTGTTTTTTCAGTAATTACCTTAAGATAACTAAACTATGTATCTTTAGTCTTCACAAGAAATAATACATAATACATTTTTATGTAAGCCATAATTTTTAGACCTTTATATTATAGTTTCATCTAATGAAACAAGGTGAATTGAAATGTATTTCTCACTTCCAAGTGGGGTTAGAATTCGATAGTTTTGATTTTGTTTTGTTCTTACTATATGGAGATGTAGGGTGCTAAAAATATATTTTTATTGATAGTTTTTAATTGATATTTCCCACTCTTTTGTTGTAATTTTCTTGGTATATATACTTTATAGCCTACATAGAAAAACATAATTTCGAATTTGATTGTGTAATCTATTATGTCAGTGTATACAAATTTAGAGACCTATGAACATGTACTTTTTAAAAAAAGTTTCTTTGTTTATATACAACTTGTAGATTAGCAAATTCTTTGGTTTTTATGTTGTATCTGTACATTTCACAACATAATTATGTAAAGCACATAATTTCATCTATTTTGTTTTCATGTGGATATCAGTAGTATGATTTATATAAAATTTTAATTTCTTACCATCACCATTTTTATTTTCATGCTTATATTATGGCTTTTTATTTGGTGGCAATTTTACCACAGTTTATACCAAAAAATAAACCATGCTGCTGTAAGTTTCTGATTGTGACACCTCATATGGGTTATGCCTTGTCTAAGAAATGATGTATTGCAACATTGCGTCAGTCAGTGATTACTAGAGAAACAGATTTAATCAGAGATAGACAAATATATAATGAATTATAAGATTGGCTTAGAATGTGGGGGCACATATTAAGATGTCAAATAGTGCAAAAGATCTGTCTGCTCTGGGTATGCAAAAATAAAAATCCAGTTCAAAACCTGGAGGCCACTATAGTGTCCATGAGAGCCTGAGTCTGTGAGTGAAGTGTGCACCAGATGACTATGATTTGCATTAGATGCTGAAGAATGTGCTGAAGGCCAAGACACAGCTTCCTGCATGATGGTGAACATGGGACACACAGCCTAGCTTTGTTTCCTTTTTATAATGTTGTGAAAACAATCTATAGTAGGTTTTCCACGTCTTATAATTAGCTGCAATGTAGTTGTCCATTACTTGATCAGTTAACCGTCACTGTCTACACCTCACAGCATTACATCTAAGCATACTTCTTTAACCCATGGTTTCCAGATACAAAGATGTGTTCATAAGAATATCTAACACTCAACTTTCACACCCTAATTCCTGGACCCAGAAGTCCCGGCTATGTACACCAAGCATGTACAAGTTTGAAGGGAAAACATTTCCATTTCCACTATTAATTTATGCTGATTATGGTAGTTCTTTTTATGGTTTTAAACTTTATTATCATCTGCCTTCCAACACTGGAATTATTCCTCCTGCAAGCAGTTTAAGTTCCAAGCCTGTATCTATGATTTATTGTCCTACACTTAGAATGAATACAGTTCTTACGTGCCGGACATAGATACTTTTATCTTCATAATGACCTCATGAGCTCATGAGCTCCATTTGTATTTCAATTGTTACTCTTGATGAATCACCCAATAGAGAAATACAATGGGACAAAAGACACATCTGTGCCCTCAGATACACAACTGGGTTCCTGTAGTGTACTGTCCACTTGACTGGGACACAGTGGCTCCTTTATTTATCATATGTCCTTATTGGCAATCTGTGCCCATTACTTACTGTTGGTCAGGAAGACTGAATTCTGATGCACGCACCAAGACTGGTGTGTGCAAAGAGCCATGGCTTCATGGGCTGGCTTGGGAAGTTTGAAGAAATAAAGGATGCAGTGAAAAGCCTCCAGAGCTTAGAAGACAAGAAATTCCAGTATGCAGACTAAATGTTTTTAATATATTTAGATGGAATTTGTGTAATATTACACTGTGTCAACACTTTCAGAGGTAGTTTATTCTTTTGGATAATGTGCTCTTCTGAACATCTAGATAATCTTGCAGGTAATCCTTAGGACTCATTTGGTTCTATACCTCCATGTGTCATTGGTACTTGATAAAGTTCCCATCAGTTTACATACATATTGTGAAAAATTTAGCAGGTGTGTTCAGCAGTGAGGTTAAGTACAATTTCATGACCAGATGTCTCATTGTATACAGTTTGTCCAAGCTGCTTAAAATATGTACTCTGAGGGACACTGGTTTTGGGAGAGACCCAGAAATTTGTAGAGTGGTGGTATGCTGAGTCTGAACTCTGGTGAGTTGCCAGATTTGGAACTAATATGGAATTAAGCATGGACAGTGCAAATTGTCACACACAAGGAGAGATGAATAGCACTGATTTTGCTCATAACATTTCCAGCAAATGTGTACTGTAGTTTCTTTCTGTGCCTACAACAAGTTCTTCAGCATTGGAGACAGGAATGACAGCTCTTAATAATTTCACTAAATTCTGACATCTCAGGTTACAGTCTGAGATCACAGGTGTGTTTATGCAGTTCCACTAGAACTCATTTAGATCTTAAACTTGTCAAATTTGTGCTCCTCTGTCACCTTTGTTTATTTTAATTTCTGAAATGAATCATAGGACTGAATTTTTATGCATATTTGCATGTATAGTTGAAGAACAGTTTAGATCTCAGTTTTTCTGTCTGGAAATCTCAAAATATTTGTGGCTGTCAGGATTAAACAACTTGAAAGTTTTGGATAAAACATTCTTTAAGATTTTTGAAGAAGATTTTTTTAAATTACAAATTTAATGAACTCTTTGTGTTTGCTTAAGTCATTGTCAATTCTCTTTTTCCCCTTACACAAATCAAGTGGGATGATGTGAATAGCTAAACACTAAAGTGCTTTTAACATTTCATCTTTTAAACATTTCTTTGTCTTTGTGCATATCATATCATTATAATATCCTCTGAGCATATTATTGGGATAGAAAATACAGGATTTTCTCTAGAGAGATCTCAAGCATCTTAGAAGTTTATAGGTCACAATCTCTAGGCTATGATCCAGTAATTTAATATTCTATGTATGTTTTCTTAAGTCTGTCACTTGACAGATCATAAAGAAAAGTCACAATAAAGTCACTAGTATTGACTTAAATCATCACCACATGCCCTATTACACAGCTTCACATTGGTAACTTAAATTGAAAGATGTAATCGCACCTCAGGAACATGTGACATTAGGGCATGTGCAGCATAAAGTACTCTTGAGTATAACAAGCTTCAGAGTGTAGGAAAGCAAGGTATCTCACATAGTGACTGTTTTGTGTGTTTTTTCTTTCTATGAATGTGATTTTGACTTTGAGCCATAGGGCTCTTGCTGGAAAATAGTTTTCATCTAACAGGGTTTAATGGAATCAGGAAATAAATATTACCTATGAAGAATATGAAGGGCATATTTTGTTTGAAAAAGACTTTCTCAGTTTCTGTGAACATGAATTGTGCTGTGCCCCCTTCTTGAGTAAGAACACCTTAGCCCATTTGTAAAGCTTTGTTTTTCTCTGTAGGTGACTGACTTATAGGCACAAACCCACTCTGTATGTCACTTACAACCAATAAGCTTGTACCTTTGATGAAATAAAAGGATCATCCCCATTTTTCTGTGGATGATCCCAGTGTTTGCCATTGCATGTGGATGTTGGTGTCCATATATTTCAGGCTTACAGCATCAATTGTTTATCCTTTCAACTGAAGATTCTTCAGCAGGTAAAGACCCTGAGTGGAAGATGCCAAGGTCCAGATGATGTAATATCGTAGTTTCTGGTATTTTCCATTACATTTGCCTCATTGGACACACTCAGACACGAGCTTTGCGAATACCCTAGGCATCTATCAAACTAACAAATGTGACAGCCAAAGTCTGACCATCACATGACTCAAGGCAGGAGTATTGCTTTGGAGAAAATAATATGCCAAAGTGGAAAAATTTTCACACTGAGGTAGCAGGAGGAGATCATGGAAAAAGTGTTCCCTGCCTCATCACAGGGAAGTGATGGAGGGGCAGGCTGCATTGCAGCTCTCATTCTGGCCTTCCTCTTATTAGTTGTTAGAATTCTGAGTTTCCTAATGACCTTGGACAAATTTAATTTCATCTTGATTACTTTACATAATTTTTGAAACTACAGTCATTTGTTCTTTTTTAAATGCCAAATTGTCATTTGGCATGCTTTTATTTTCCTTAGGGTAAATGCTATGATTGACATATAATAGGTGAGAAAGTCTCTGCCATGAAGCCAAATGTGTCATTCAATTTGCCGCTCTTTGACAGCCTTAGTGCTTTCCTTGTATTCCTAGAAGTTCTACGATTGAATGGACCTAGAATCTTCATCGAGTTAGGTGGTTGTCCCTATGTGTCATTCAGTCTGAACATGTAGTGACAGATCTGGAATCCCATCATCACCGACAATAAACAGAGCCCACAGAGTACAGAAAAGAAACAGAAGCAGACCAGCAAACTCAAAGCATATTTTGTTTCAAATCAATGATCTGATGGGTTACTTCAAGTCAATATCACGGGAATTACCCTGAGTTTAGAAGTTGTGTTTACTGTCTGTCACCTGAGCTCCAGTCAGGCAGATAGTACATATTCTTTCTTTTCCCTCTTACTCAGTGGGCAAAACTTGAGCAGCCTTGCAGTAGTGAAGAAGAGTTGAGGTTGAATAAAGGGTCAGCTCAGACCTGCTGACAGAGACTAGAATCCTCCTTTACAGAGAGCTAAGTCAAGAGCTCACAAAGTGTTACTGAGCAACTCCCAAGCTGACTCATGCTGGCTCACTCTGTGCCTCCTCCTGAGTGGTTGTACAGAAGGAGATGGCAGACTTCAGTCCCCAAGAAGGTGATTGTGCAGGACCAAATGGTTAGAGACAATGGTATATATCTGTTGGATCCATATGCTCTTGTTGAAAATGACCAGAACCAGCTTTGGCAAGATTTGGGCCACGGTACGTCTATATTCTCTGGTGCATGTTAGGTCTTTTCTGACCCTCATGATGGGGCTGAGGCTTCTCCCAGGGACTCAGCACCCTGTCCTCCATGAGGGAAGTGATTTTACTGTGGCCAGAGCCCTGAGTTTCCCAGCTCACTGCCTTCAGTGCCACCTCTCACCATGCTTGCAGTGGGCAGGAGACTTGAGGGGAGACACCTGACTTAAATGCAGCTTCTGTGTGGGTGAGACTGGGCTGTGTTCTGTGTCAGTTTTTTCTCCCAGCATCACACTGAATATTATAGTTTATATCTACAATATCACTAAATGTCTCTAATCATGAAAATTGAATGGTTTCTGTGGGCCCTGTCTGAGTGGATCCAGTGACAGTTGAGTTCAGTATCAGAATGTGCTCCTAGCAGGTAGAGATTTTGGAGATGGGTTAATGGGGTCGTAGTCTAGAAATATGTACTCCTGTCTGCCCTAGTTCCACCTCTTCTTTCTGGCTGCCATGGTTTGAGTTGCTTTTCCTCCAATCCCACCTTGTCATGCCACTCCAAACCTGGAACAAGGAGAACAGGAACCAAAAGTTTGAGGCAACCTAAACCCTACTTCTTTCCATTGAGTTTGATGGGTATGTTGTCTGAGGTACAGGAAAGTGACTAAGACATCTGCTTATCCTAAATTCGTTTAAAGTTGAAGTATGAGATCTTGGGCTTCATTTTACTGATGGTCTTTTCCCAAATTACCAACTACTTCCACACAATAAAGTCATTAAAGTGTATTTACAAATCACATAAAATTTATAAACCACCATTTAATATTGCCTGTAATCAAAATTATTATTGGCGTCCTTGTCGACCATACTAAAACTCCTTTATTATATCCAGAGCATTGCAGTAAATAAATAAACTTAACAAGTAAGTAAGCTCTTATAGTGCCAATAATTAGATGTTTCTAGTTGAAATGAGCGAGGTCAAAGTAATGTCATAAAAGGACAATTTTCATGAGAATGTGCCTTTTAAATCCACATTTTAAAATCACTTAGAGTATTTATATGTACATAAGATTAAAGTTTTAGAGCAGAGGTTTTAGTATTGCTCACATAATTTCTGTAGTTTATTGACTGAAGAGAGTGTTCAGAAACGTGCATACTGAATGAGGTTGGGGTTTTGATGACAAAGATTTTTGCATTGGGTGCCAAGTACCAAGTACAGGTGTGTATGCGTATCAGTGAAAGGCGTGAACAGGTTTCCTGTGTAGGAAGGAAGGAACAGAGAGGAGTTCGTGTAGTGTGGGAAAGGAGAGGATGAAGGAAGGTAGGGAAATCTCCTGAACCAGGGTTTTTCCCTGAGGATGTGTTCCTGGGTACTGAACTGGGGCAATTTTGACTCTGAGTGACATCCAGCCTTCCATATGTTAGGTTTTATTATTTTGAATTTTCAAAGTGGATATTGCTGTGGAGGTCAGGCTGAGCTTAACACTGTGTCCTCTACCCTCAGTCTCCCAGAGTGGTTGATCACAGGTGTGGGTCACCAAGCATGACTATAAAGCAGGACACTGGTCGGTTATATTAAACAGCATCATTGCTTCTCGGCCTTTTGGCTAAGATTGAATGTATGTTAAACAGCATGAGTTACTCAATTTAATGTCAGAAATGTTGAAGATGTTGTTCATTGACAATGTGGGGTCATTCTGAAAGAGTTCCTTGGAAACATGATGATGCCGTAGACAAGTATCTATGCATTTGAGATTAGTTCTCTGTGCAGAATAATTTTTAAGTGAAATTCTGCCAAGCGTCTGAAGGAGCATGTGGTGCAGAAAACTACTATAGTTTTCTGCACCAAGGGAATGCCCCTCTTTTTTTTTTATCAAGAGCCACATTGAAACAATACATTTTTTTCTGTTAATGATGTGACTAAGGGTGCCCCCTTATGTGAACTTCAGAATGATGGCTTATAATGGCACCTGACTTGGATACCAGTATTCACTTGAAACAGTTTATTGGGACTGTGCTTTGAATTTGTCAGTGTTTGGGCCATTTTGATTTTGGGCACACGATGTTTTGTTGTAGATTTTGTTTGTGCTCAACAGACAGTACACACTTGAATTGAAAAGAACCATTAGGAAAAGTCACCAGTCAAACTTGTACTTACTGAGTGCTTCTCTCTGCTCAGTATTGAGACCTTAAACAAGAGAGCAGTTTTATACTTTGAAGGTGGCTAAGTGTGATGTGAAGAAGCTTCAGTTTGGGAGGTTTTGAGTCCTTAAAAATTTAATCAAGCAAAATTTTTTTTCAACATTTGGAATTAGAATGAATTTATTGAATTACTGTATTCTCAGTATTATGAAATACTGAATACTGAATACTGAAAAGTCTTTTCAAGTTGGGGACATAGATTAGCAGCACAGTACCTGCCTGCCAAGTGTAAGATTCTGAGTTACATTCCCTGTAACAAGACACACACACACACACACACACACATATGGAAAGAAAGAAGAAGAAAGAAAGAAAGAAAGGAAAGAAAGAAAGAAAGAAGAAAGAAAGAAAGAAGAAAGAAAGAAAGAAAGAAGAAAGAAAGAAAGAAAGAAAGAAAGAAAGAAAGAAAGAAGAAAGAAAGAAGAAAGAAGAGACTTCGATACTTCACTACCCTACTCTACTGCCTCTGGGCTAGTGTTAGTTGAGATCGGTTTCTGTTACTTATTATCTCTCGGGTGTTTAAAAGTATTAGTGGTAATTTTTTAAAAACTAATAATGGAACAGGCGGAACAAGATGGCAGACTGATAGGTAGCAGGAGAGAGACCCTCTCTGAGAGAGACAACTCAAATGCCAGAATAAAACACCCTGGAGAGACCCAAACAGATAGAGATGGACTCTCACAACCCAGGCAAAAACTAAACCACAAAAAACCACTCGAATATGAGGTCCTGGGACTACCATCAGAGAAGCTATTAGGGTCAGCAAGCACAGTGCCCTCCTAGAGCTGCCTGAATTCCTGCCTGACCTGATCAAGCGATCCGTACCATAGCGACTGGCTTGAGCCACCAGAGCTTGGAGCTGAACAGCCCTGCATCCAGCTTGCCCGGACCGGCCCTGTGCTCGACCCACCTGGAGGCACCGTGAATTCCCACCGCAGCTGTGCTGAAGTCAGAGGTCGGGGAATCCTGCAGTTCTCCAGACGGGCATCAGCACGTGGTGAGAGGTGGGAATGGGACCCTCCCACGGGAAAGGGGTAACCGACTGGATGACATGCTGGATTTGGGCAGGACATCCCTAACTCCATAAGGAAGTGGCTTCAGCTGGTTGCTCCCCTTGCGGAGCAGATCGGTGGGATCTGCATGGATTAGGCCGCGCCCCTGGCGGGGAGACAGTGAGTCGCTACAATACTTCCCTGAGATCAGTGCACGCTGACACAGTGAAGGCCTGCAGGGGTTGACTGGCCCCGAGGGGGGGAGCTAGCGCACACTGCCCGTGGGTGAACTCTAATCTCTGATAACCTACTGAAGAGGGCTAAAGCTCCTAGCCTGCGCCCTCTAGAGGAGCCTTAACCAACAAGAAAAGGGTCTGGGCATTACACTGTACATGTGTGTGGAAGGAACCAAAAACATGACGAAAGGGAGAAATAAGAAACAACTCCCAGCCCCCAACCCTGAGAACATTGATCCAGTAGAGGTAAATACAAAAGAGATTGAGGGCAGCAATAATGCAACATCAAACACAGCATTAGCGGACATAAAGAGATATCTTCAGGACCTTGTAAGCGGGACCAAAACAAATATTAATTCAAATTAAACAAGAGATAAGTAGATTAATAAAAGAAGGGCTGGGCACCTCTCAAGAAGGCCCAGACAGAAGAATGGAGGAACAAAAGTGGAGAGAAAAATTTAATGAAGAATTCAGGAAAAACCTAGAATTCATGAAACAGATTCAAAGAGATTATCAGGAAACTAAAGGCTCCATAGAAAGCTGGCAAAACTGCTTAAAAGAAACCAAAGATAGACTATCAAAAATTGAACACAGGCTTGCAATGTGGGGTCATGAAAGGGAAGATCTCTTAAAAATAACAAGGGAGCAGGCAGTAAAGATACAAAAACTGGAAGATGACAAGAGGATCTATAACTTAAGAATAAAGTATGTGAATGAAGAAGCAGGAATCAAACTAGAGGAATTACAAAGGCTATTCACAGCAATTATTAAAGATAATTTCCCAAGCATAGAAAAAAGAAATGATATGCAGAGGTATGAAGCATACAGAACTCCAGCCACCTACAACCCATACAGAGCTACACCCAAACACATAATAATCAAGATCCCAGAAATTCAATATAAGAACAGAATATTAAAAGCCATCAGAGAAAAGAAACAGATCACCTATAAAGGAAAACCCATCAAAATCACGGCAGACTACTCGACACAGACCATCAGGTCAAGAAGAGCTTGGAGTAAAGTAATTCAAGTGCTGAAGGAGCACAATCTCCAGCCCAGATTGATATATCCTGCAAAACTCTCTCTAGAAATTAATGGAGAAAAAAGAGGCTTCCATGACAAAGAGGAACTAGGAGAATTTGTGACCACCAGTCCAACCCTTCAAAAAATACTGAAGGACATTCTAGGGAGAGAGAACAAGAATATGAGCATTTCAGGAACAATGGCAGAGAGGTCTCAGTGAATGAGACATACAGTGGAGTGGAAGAGAAAAATGTACTTTCAATGGCAGAAAAATAGAATAGCAGAAATGAGGCAGAGAATAATGGCTATAATCTCTAGTATAGAGGGCCTTGAAATACTAACAGAGAGAAACACAGGCAGAGTAGATCAGGAGATAGGTTCCATTGAGCTGCTCTGTATAGGGAGGCAATGGGACCCAAAACAAGCAATGCACCCCATGGGAGTGAAAGGGGAGGAACTGTCTAAAAAATGAAGGCAGAGGATACTGTTAATGGGATAACAGGATTTAAAATTTACATTATTCTCACCACTCTGCTTGGATGGATTACAGCTGTTCCAGTTTGTCTACTTACACTAGACTTGAGGACATGGTCAGCTATCCCCAAAATAAGAGGCCATATTATGGTAATCATCCCTAATTTTCCTATCAACTTAATGTGAAGCCCTTTATAACTTACACTGTCTTATTATGACTGATCTTATTTGAATCTGGTTTGTTAGATTGCTACTTTGTATTGACTGATTTTATTTAAATCTGTTATGATGGATAGCATCAAGTCTAAGTGTATAGGCAACTACACTCAAGATGACAAGATTCACTAAGATACCAACTCTGGTTTGATTATTACTTGCTTTTGAAGTCTTATAATATCTCCAAAGCTTCATTTTTATTAATGTTGTTATACACTGCTGAGACACCATGGTAACCATTGTAGATCACCTTGTATTGTGGTTTTATGTGACTTTTCTACCTCATGCTTTTCTAGGAATTTTTTTTATTTGAAAGAGAATAAAACAAAAGGGGGCAGTACACAGCAGATCAGAACAGGACAACATAGGCAAACAGTACTTTACATTAAGTCAACTGGACATCAACAGTAGCTAACACCATATCTCTTACTCTGCTATAGTTGAGCATAGTTTCAAATACATTAATATGAAACATAACACAATAGTATAAAGCCATGCATAGAGTGAAAGAATTACAGGGCTTTCTGAACTGAATAACAGAAATGATCAATGGGTACTATAATATCTCATTTTTGATAAAAAAGAAAAAAATTTGTTTCAACTATCACACATATTCAAATTGCAATAAGACACAATGTGATAGAACCAACGGTAGTAGAACAAAAACAGCGTGGTAGGACTTCTAAGAAGGATGATATTAAATCAGCAATAGCTGTCATAATGTTTTGTTTTCTTCAAAACTGCTATTCATATCATCAAGTATGATATAGTCAAACAAAACAGGATAACACCATTCCAACTGATATTGAAAACTTTGAAAGACTTCGAATCTATGAGATCCCCATCTCATGCTTACCATAAAGTCTTATATACTCTTATCAAATCTCATATTAGGGAGACTATATGGTATTTACCCTTGTGAGTTTGGTTTATTTCACTTAAGAGAATGGTCTCAAGTCGTGTCCATTTATTTATAAATATCTTGATGTGATCATTCTTTATAGCTGAGTAGTACTCCATTGTATAAAAATGCCACAACTTTTT
>PVJX010026259.1:0-16056 GCA_004027295.1 Dolichotis patagonum | reverse complement strand
TAAATACCATAGCCAATTTTTTCACAAGATGTGTAGTTAACTGGCTCCCACTTGCTTGGGGAGGGGGCATGGGACAAGACAACATGAGATGTCTGATTCTCAGCCTGCCCACCAGCAGTATTACAGCTGCCCCCCAGAGAGGGGAGAAGCTCCTTGTTCTCCTGGCACCCAGAGTCAACTGCATGGTGCAGGTCCCAAGGCTCCAGGGTTTCTCTCCTTCAGGCCGCCAAAAGTCGGCCACACTCACAGCCGCCTCCCAGAGAGGGAAGGAGCTCCTCGTTCTCCTGGCACCCCGAGTCAACCCCAGAGAAGGGAGGAGCTCCGTGTTCTCCCAGTATCCCGAGTCAACTGCACGGTGCAGGTCCTGACGCGCCAGAGTCTCTCTCCTTCAGGCTGCCGAAAGTCTGCCACACTCACAGCTGCCCCCCAGAGATGGGAAGAGCTCCTTGTTCTCCTGGCACCCCGAGTCAACTGCACGGTGCAGGTCCCGACGCGCCAGGGTCTCTCCCCTGCAGGCCCCCCAAAGTCCGCCATACTCACCTGCTATTTCTTTCTGATGAATTGACCATTCCATTTCCAAAGTTCTGAAATGGCCAACAGACCACAGAAAGAATTCTCTTTAGGCTCCTGTTTGAAACCAGCAGCTACAGCAATCTGCTGGCCTTGCTTCAGGGCCATTATCATGTGTTCTTAAAACTTATTTCAGGATTCTTGTCACATTAGGCATGGAAGAGACGAAAAACTGTATAAATTATGAGTTCTGGGAGCTATCTTAAGTCTCAGATTGTCCCCCCCATCAGATTTTATTGGTACCTCACGTTGTTGTACCAATCCAAGTAGACTTTTTCAAGGTGATTTTTCCTTACTTTTTAACTTTTGATATTCTGCTTTCTCAAGATGATCCAAAGTGGTTTTTGGTCCTTTAATATATGTAACTTTTTAGAGACAGTTTTACTCAAGCATTTCTGTGCATTGTTATTTAATGTCAAGGTCTCACCCTTTTCTATAACTGCTTTGTAAGTTATTTAATAGCCTTTGAATGCATCACAGATTTACTTCTATGTGGGCTGTGTGAGATACATTTCTTTTGGAATGTATTAACGTTGTCTTGGAAAATTATCTCTCAAACTGTAAATACATAATATACTTCATAATACATAGTATCAGAGCAAGTAGAGTTCATTTGTCTTACAACAGTTTACTCAGGAGCTTTAAAACATAATACTCATAATATATTGCTTTTTAAGTCATCTTTGAAATGTATGATTGAGAGGAAACCTATCTCTTAAAATTATAGCCATAATACCTGCACTGACTAAATTTTGTGTTAACTTTCTTTGCTTATTTTTCTATAGATTTTCATAGAGAACATCTGCAAGCATTCCAAACAGTTTTATCTCTTGAGGTGATTTCAAGCTAATAGGTCTGCCTTTAGTACTGATGTTCAAACTGTTTGAAAGTACTCCACAAAATTAGGGACTTTGGAGCTTGGTGGAATACTTCAATGGTAGACCACTTACCTAGCATGCATAAGGCCCTCAGTTGAATCTCTAGTACCACCACACACACAAAATAGACTTTGTAAAGACTTGACAAATGGCAGTATCTACCTGTATGTGGAAAATTTTAAGAGAAAACTTTGCATTTGGGCAAATATTTGTAATTTTGATAAGTTTTTTAAAAATGAAAGTTAATGATTTTAAACATCCTAAGTTAAATTTGGGAAGAAATAAGTTGTATGCAGTGGGGATGGTGGTGCTCACCTGTGATACCAACACTGGGAAGGCTGCGGCAGGAGGATCACTATTTGTTTAAGGCCAGCCCCAGGCTACATAGTGACACCTTGTCTCAAAACAAAAACAGACATTGTTTACATGTAACAGAGTTGTGATTGAAACCAGTTTAAATTCTAAGGATAGTGGTCTTAAAAGTTTAAAAAGTTGAAGCCAGCTGTGGGAGAGCACACCTTTAATCCCAGCACATGGGAGACTTAGGCGGGAGCATTGCCATGAGTTTGAGGCTAGCCTGGGCTACACAGTGGATTCAAGACCAACCTGAACTACATAACAAGACCCTGTCTCAAAAAAAAAAACCCATAAGATAGTGTTAGATTTTTAGTGAAAGGATTATATAAAATTAGCAAAAAGTATTTCCTATGTGGGCTAAAGTAATTTAAGATCAGTGACTTAAAGATTTTGATGCCTGGTTGGATATATTTTATTGTTCTCTAAAATGATTCTAAGATTAGTTTTCTAAAATATTGTTGACACTAGTTTCTAAATGACGCTGTATGATAATAAATACTTCATAAAGTCATTACTTTAATGAACTTGATGTCATTTTGTATCTTCTACATCTAAAACATCTTCTAAGTACCTTATTCACTTAAGTAAGAAACTTTTGCCAAAGTATAGTTAAAAGACAAACATGTAATCTCTGCATCTGTCATTTAGTGAATTATGTGTGTAATTACTATTTGTTAGGTGCTATTGTCATTAAACCATGTTTTTAAATGTTTGTAGGAGAGTTATTCTATGACCTTTTAAAGTTTGTAGTTTAATTATAAGTAAACTGACTTTTTTTTTTTTTTTTTCCAGAATAATGAGAAACAGATGCGGCAGCTCTCCGTAATCCCACCTATGATGTTCGATGCAGAGCAAAGACGGGTCAAGTTCATTAACATGAATGGGCTTATGGAGGACCCTATGAAGGTTTATAAAGATAGGCAGTTCATGAATGTTTGGACTGACCATGAGAAGGAGATCTTTAAGGACAAGTAATTTAAATTTTAAATTATTCTCTAGTAGCCATTTATATAAGTAAAAGTGTATGGCATTTACTTGCAAATTGAACTGTTTCCTCGTTGTCAACTTGGTCCCATTTTGACATTGCAGTGGATATTATGAAAACTAGGGTATTTGGATCTTCCCATAAATTTATAGATGGGAAAATAGGTAACAAGAATTGAAGAAACAGTGTTTTAAGACAGGTTCCCAAATTTGGAAGCTGTGGACCTCACTTTGGGGAGTTCTTTGTTTTTCTGACAGCACTAGGGATTAAACCCAGGGCCTTTGCAATGAACTATATTCCAAACCCTTTTTCTTTTTTATTGTGAGACATGGACTCACTGAGTTGCCCAAATTGGAACTAAACTTCTATCCTCCTGCCTCAGCCTTCCACTATACAGGGATTATAGGCTTGCACCACCACACTTGGTTTGGGAAGCTTTTTTAAAATACAGATTTCTCTGCCTTACCATAGATCAGTCTAATCGGTGCCTAGTAGATGGTTCCCAGACTTCTACCCTTTAAAAGTCTCTAATGATTCTGCAGTTGTTACTCAAATTGATGAGAGAAATCACTAAAAATTAGTCTACATAATATTTCTTTCCTGAGGTTTTCTTCTTAAATTATTAAAATGTGCATACATATGTTTTTATTTTTGTTTTACTTAGGTTTATCCAGCATCCTAAAAACTTTGGACTGATTGCATCATACTTGGAAAGAAAGGTAAGAAATGGTTTTCATTGAGAATATCTGCAGATTTGTGATGGTGTTATTTCAGAATTTGTGTGCTGCTGTACCTGGCTGGCTTTAGTACTTTTGAACAAAATATTTAGAAGGACATTTTGAATATTTGTATATATGAGGCATGAAACAGTTTACTTACAAATTAATAGTAAAATATTTGAGTGGTTCTGATTGTTCTTTGTATCTTTAAAATAACTTGGATTAAGACAACTAAAACTGTCTGCAAAGTTACTTATGTGTATTTTTTGAGCCTGCATATGCCGTAAAATACTAGCCGTGTATGCTCTTTAATTTATATATGGGAATATTAGAAATTTGCCTTGAAAGTATTTTATTTAAATTTTTAAAAATTTTACTGAATTATGAGACATGAACTCTTTCCTTTACAGAGTGTTCCTGATTGTGTTTTATATTACTATTTAACCAAGAAAAATGAGAATTATAAAGCCCTAGTCAGAAGGAATTATGGAAAGCGCAGAGGCAGAAACCAGGTACATTTCATGACTGGGTGATATTAATGGAATAGCAAGACAAAAAAATGTCAGAACAGGAGCCTTGAACTTAATGTATATTTTAGAGGTTACTGTAAGTATTTTGAAATGTTTTATTTTTCATATATTTTGTTACTAGTATGATGCAATTAATTTGAAAAGTTTTCTGTTTTCCTGTTATCTGAATCTGTATTTCAACATCAATAATAATCATGTAATTAAATATGAGGCCCATTCGTCATCTTACCTAATGTTAACATCTTTAAGCAATTCTTTTGTCTAAGCAGGGGACAGGTAGAGTAAGAGAGGGAAATATAGCTTGATAACTAGAGTAGATGATTGTTTAATGAAATGCTGGGAACTTAACCTTATTTCATATTAACTTTATTTGGGGATGTTTAGATAGTTTTAACTGCAAACAGTTTACCTAAAAAGGCAGTATTTCACAAATACGTTTTTACAGTTGCAGATCACTGCTTTCAAAACTTTGGCCCCAGAATAGCCAATCAGCAGCTATTACAGCTCATGTATGTGTTTCCAGTGGGACTGCAGCAGTGATGCTTTTGCCTACTGCTCTTCTCACCCAGATAGACAATGCAGTGTGGCCTTTCATTCATGAGCTCTAGTAGTTGCTGGCTATTAGCATCCCTCTGTCTCTTCTGGTTTCCTGCACAGCTCACTTCAGAATAGTGGCATCTTAGTCCTTTTTTTCCTTTGTGAGGCCTGGTGAGCAGACAGAGCTTTTTTTGACTTAGTTCTCTAATTATTCAGTTATAAACTTATTTTTTCTCGGTGTCTCCTGTAGAATACTACCATCTCAAAAGATATGTTTACATATTCTTTGAAAATAGCATGTCTTTGTTGAAAAAGTGCAGGTAGTATTTAATTAATTAGCTGTGCGAAATGCTGATAGAAGCTGAGTATGCTGAAAGTCTTAAGCATGCATGTTAGTGGATTAATGAGAGGGCTACAAATACCATTATACTGAGTTGAAAAAGATGATGGTGAGGAAGTGGCCATAAATAGGTGTACTCATTATAAAAATTGTAAAAGGGAGTAGTGAAATGGAGGCTGCTAAGGATCAGAAGGGAGAGAAAAGCAACTGCTTATACTCTGAATAATACCACAGAGACATATGTAATTGTGGAACTCCATAACGATACGCTGACTGAAGAGGACTAAATTGAATATTGGCAGAGAGATAGGAAGTACTTTTCTTCTTGCTTCTTCCAAAGAAAGTGGTGTTGAAATCCTCTATGCTCCTTTAGCCTGATACTCTGGGAATCTCTTAAGCAAGGTTCAGCTACACTTCTTGTTTTTTTGTTTTTTTTTTTTTTTTTTTAGCTACACATTTTTAATGTGTAGCCAAAAAAACATGACTTATTTATTACAAAATACCATAACTTTATTATTATTAGTAGTAGTTGTTTAGGAATAATGCATTATATTTAGATTTTTCAGTTCTATACAAGGGACTAAGGTGGTACTATTATATCTTATCTTTGCCAGATGTGGAGAAAACTCCAGCACGAAGTTTTGTGTGGCAAGGAGTCTCTTTCATTCTAAGACACTTGTTTTCCATGTCTGTGTTCTCTGGGATGTTTCACTGCTCTCTCTGGCGCAGTTCCCCATCAGTGTTCTCCTCTCACGCTCATTTCATTTTGGTAGTAACCGCAGCACCGCTCCAGAATGTACTTGCAGGAATGAGATTTGCCATATCCACCCATCCCCTGATCTGAGGCATCTTAGGATACTTCCTCCAATACTTGTAGGCTCAGTTTTGGTTTGATCAGCCCTTTCAGCAACTTAGTCCTTCACTCATTAGCTTTACAATTATTACCTTTGTATATTTCCCCTCAGTTTGTACTTTTTTGGCTCTTTCACTAGGGATCTGGGAGAAGAGGGAATTAAATAATGGACTGAGGCAACCATCTCAGACAAGAATCTTGTCTCCATCTCTTAATTGCTTTTGTACTTCATTCCATTTATTTGTGTCAAAATGGATGGGTGACTTGTCAGAAATTAGGTGTTAGTTGAAGAGCTTTCTTAGGTATAGTGGAGTCTTTAAAAAAAATCCAAGTGACGGGTGAGAAGAGACAGGTGGCCTTCTCAGCATAAGAGTAATATCAGATATCTCTGTCTGCTTTGTTGAGAATAGATTTCAAAGAGGCAAGGGAAAAGGGAGAGACCAGTTAGGAGGTTATTACAGTAGTCCCAGTGGACAAGGCTTGAAGAAGGCTGTAGTGGGCAGTGACAAGGAATGCTCAGTTTCTGGTTGTGTGCCTGTGTGTCTATATGTATGTGTTTTTGTGGTTTCAAGGATTAGCTCAGGGCCTTGTGTGTGCTTGGCGAGTGCTCTACTACTGAGCTGCACCTTTATCCCCTGGACCTGTATTTTTGAGAGTGAGTGCAACAGGTTTGCTGATGACTTTATCGTGGGGATGAGAGGATAATGTGTAGTTTTGCCTTACGAAATTGCTGTTTGCTGTGATAGGTTAGTTCCATGTTGTCTGGTGAAGGAAAGAGGCAAGAGTGTGACAGATTATTGTGAGGGATTAGCTTGGATCAAATTGAAAGTTTGAAGTAGGAAGGGAAAACTTTTGCAATAAACAGAACAAAGGAATTGATTTTTGCCAAATTCAGTGTATGTAGACATGTGTGGTTGGATGATTTGCTAGGAGATGAATAAGATTGGGTCCTTCTTTTTTTTTGGTACCCGGGATTGAGCTCATGACCTTGCACTTGCCAGGCAGGTGTTTATGCCACTGAGCTAAATCGCCAGCCCTGGGTCCTTGTTCTTGATAAAATGATAGCACAGCAAAATCCAAGGAAGGTCTCACAGGAGATAAAGAATTTTGAGCTGAATCTCAGAGGGAGCTTGTCAGGCAAGGAATAGCAGGCTGAGGTGTTCCCAGCAAGGGCATGAAAGTGTTAGGCATGTTCAAGTGAGTTGGGAGCAGCAGACAAAAGTATGAGAAGGATGGGTTGAAGGGAAGCATTCACTGGTCAGTAGGTTTGTTGTAAGGTGACCGGTAGGTCTGTTCTCATTAGGTTATGCAGCCTTTATTTCTCAGTTAAATCAGGATAGTATACAGTGCAAACTGGTTTTCCTTTGAGTCATAATTTTAGCAAATATGACATCAAATATAACAAGTTCCATAATTTGAACATTCACTTTCCTTACTGTTCTTTTTTTCTGGGCTTTGTCCACATATACTTTTATATGTTGTCATTTCACTGTATATTTTGGGTGTTTTGTTTCATTTCACTTTACTATTTATTGCTTTAATATTTTTTCATATTACTTCAGTCTTAGTAACAATCACAGCTGTCAACCACTTACTAAATGGACATTTCTCCTAAAAGTATGAAAGCATAAGTGTTCCTTGTAGCACATCTATAGTGATGAAAAATTTGAAGCATACTAAGAAGTATCTATTGTTAGGAGGCTAGTTTAAAAATTTGTATATGGTTTATCAAAGTTTAAGGTAGCCTGTATAAAAAGAGAGTACCAATTTCATATTTCCAAGGGGACTCTTAGTGTTTTCAACTGGTGGATAGACTAAATGCTGAGAGAGAGAAGGATCTTTTAAGTGCTACATTAAAAAGTGCTGGGCAGATTTGTTTTTTTGAGACAGGGTTTCACTATACGGTTCAAACTAGCCTTGAACTCACTTCATAACCCCAGACTGGTCTCAAACTCCAGTGATCCTCTTGCCTTAGCCTCCTGAGCACTGGGATTGTAAGCTTGCATCACCATGCCCAGCCTGGACTGATTTTTAATAAATGACCACCAGTTACATTGTAAATGATTAACATTAATCATTTCAGAGTTTAGATTGATATTATAATTTATTATCACAGTTTGAGAAGCTGTTTCTGTTACCTTTGTATCCCACAAATGATGGTTTATTCTAGCAGCAAATTGCCCGTCCCTCACAAGAAGAAAAAGTAGAAGAAAAGGAAGAAGATAAAGCAGAAAAAACAGACAAAAAAGAAGAAGAAAAGAAAGAGGAAGAAGAAAAGGATGAGAAGGAGGACTCTAAGTGAGTTAAATAATTGGAGTTAAATAAGTCAAATGTTATAATTATTTTAAATGATGGAGCTAAATGTATTAAGGTGTGAAATATTTGAAAAAGGAATCAATGGGATATACATTTTCACCATCTAATAGTTATTTAGTATGAGTAAGAAATGGAGTATTCCAGCACACGTAACTTCTGGTTTACTTTAAAAATTTATTTTCCAGACAAGAGTTACTACTTTCAGGGACTAAGGATACAGCTCAGTGGCATAAGCTCCTGCCTGACAAGCAAAAGGTCCACAGCCTTTTTCCTGGTACACCCCCCCAAAAAAAAAATTACTACTTTCAGAGGGGTGGGCTACAGTAATAGGTACTCAGCACCAAGATATATTTTATAATTTGATCTTTGAGGTGTAAGATTCCCTGGCCCCTTTTTTAGCCAGATATGGCATGCATCTGAGACTATATGAATGCTAGGAAAAGAATAATTTTCACTGAAACAATGTGTTCCAAGTTTTTTTAACTTGATCATGTAAAATAGTTCCTGATTTTTTTTGCTAATGTTGCTATTTTCCTGGTTATGAAAGCAGTTCTTAAAGTAGTATAGAAAATAAGAAAAAGATAGGAATATAATGAAAGCTACCTTATTTTGTCAATCAGAGACTTATGTTGATGCTTTTGTGCACCTGCAGAGGCAGAGTGAATGGATGGAGGCCTCAGGAGCTTTTGGCAGCTGTCTTTTCCTTCTCCTTCCCCTTCACTCCTTCTTTCTCCTCCCCTCCCCTCCACTTCCCTCCCATTCCTTTCCTTGGGATTGAACGTAAGATCTTTGCCCTAAGCTACATTTCCAAGCTCTTTTTTTAGAATTAATTTTTTTTTTGTTGGTTTTTTGAGACGTTGTCTTGCTGCGTAGCTCAGGCTGGCCTTTGACTCATTGTGTAACCGAACCTGGGCTCAAACTTGTGCCAGTCTTCCTGCCTCAGCCTCTTGAGTGCTAAGATTACAGGCATGCGCTAGTATGCCTGGCTTCTTTTTTGTTTTATTTTTGGTACTGGGGATTGCACTCATGACCTTGTGCTTGCCAAGGAGTCAATTATGCTGCTGAGCTACGTCCCTGGCCTCTATGCCTGGCTTCTTAAAATTTGTATTTTGATGCAGGCTACACTAAATTGCCCAGTCTGGGTTTGAACTTGAGAACCTTGTGCCTCAGCCTCCCAGGGTGCTGGGCTTAAAGGCATGCACTCCCACACACAGCTATGTGTGACTTCTTTTATTTAGTGTAAATGCCTTTGAGATTCATCAGGTTGTTGCATGTATCTAGAATTTGTTCTTTTAAAATATTGGATAGGCATTCCCCATACCTTTTAGTACCTTCCCAAAGCAAAGAACCATGACTGCAAAGTCAGGCTGTGGATGAAATGACCAGGAATGCAGAATAAAACACACAAATCTGAGCTTCATAGAAACTCTTCCAATACTGCTTCTGACTAAAATTGACATTTACCTGGTCTTTGTCTAGTAACTAGGTCATTGCCCAAGTCACTTTGGTCCATCAACAGTACTTTCTCTTGCATACACCAGTGTGCTACCATAATAAAGTAAAACTATTAGAGATATTCTATATTTTATATATAGGTTTATGTATTGTTGGAAATGGTTTTACTGTGATGTTTTGGACAAAATAAAGAATTCTGTGTTGAGGTTAAAATATTGGAACTGAATGTATTATTTAAGATGTACAGATTATAAACCACTCAGGTTGCCTAAGTCACTTGACATAGTTTTAAGAGAGTAAGATATTTGTGTTTTTCTAGTTTTACCCTTTACGAAAATACCTATAAAGAAACAACTATTTTTCTTTTTTTATTTTAAGGTAGACATTTGTCATACCACATAAGCAGTGTTTCTGCTTATGAGAACCTGCTATATATTTCTCCTTGTTTTTGAAAACTATTATTTTAAGTTTTTCTTAAAATTTTTAAATTATTTAACAAGTATTTATTACTCGATTGAGGTAGGTTTTAGCAAGGATGCAAAAAATACATAAGAGATGTACTATTTCTTGGTAGTTTATGAACTTATAGGGGAAAACTAAGCAAAGAGTAAGTAGTATTTTTAAAGAAGAAAAAAAGTTTGAAAATAAATGAGTAGAGCCAGTATGTGTTGGAAGGTTGATAATGGTTGAGGTTCCTTCTGTTTGGCTGGATAGGACAGAGCTCCTGATTCGGGTGGTACAGTAGGGAGAATAACAGGAATAGCTGTGCTGTGCTGGTTATATATATATATTTAAATTTTATTTAAAAGGGGGTAAAGTTAAACACAACAAAACAGAACAGATCGGGACATAAGAAAGCATAAATTTCAAAGCTAGACAACCAGGGATCTTCACTATCTGTCATATTGTCTCTTGTTTTCTTCCAAATGGTTGTCCATATCTTTGCATATGGGGAGCTCATACTAAATAACATAGCCAATCTTTTCACAAGATGTGTAGTTCACTGGCGCCCACTTGCTAAGGGGGTGGGGAGACATGGGACATGGGATAGGACAACATGAGATGTCTGATTCTCAGCCCACACGCTGGCAGGCTCACAGCCGCCCCCCAGAGAGGGGAGGAGTTCCTTGTTCTCCTGGCACCCAGAGTCAACCGCATGGTGCAGGTCCCAACGTGCCAGGGTCTCTGTCCTTCGGGCCTCTGGAAGTCTGCCACACTCACAGCTGCCCCCCAGAGAGGGGAGGGGCTCCTTGTTCTCCTGGCACCCAGAGTCAGCCTCATGGTGAGGGTCCCGAGGCGCCAGGGTCTCTCTCCTTCGTATATATATTGTTTTGTATGGATAGGAAATTTAAGTGGCTGTTCTAGCAGCTGGTTGAAAAGACAAGTCTGGGTCTTAAGAAAGGTCCTGGATCTTTTGTTTCTTTTCTTTTTAAAAGTTAATCTTTTTTTTTTATTAGTATGTTTGCAGTACAGAATGATTACGTTCTTTGTATATATATGTATGTATATATAACACATTTAATTATTTTTACAGTCCTTAAGAAATAGAGTCTAAATATAGATTGGGTATCATCTGGTAGAATCTTGTGATGGGTACCTCATAGAACTCCAAGGCCTCCAAGTAGAGCCTTGAAATTTATAAAGGATCGACGGTTATCAATAAGAATATTTCAAAAGCTAGGCGTATGAAGAAGAATCATTCACATTGTCACTTGTAGCAGGAAAATTTAATACAATGAGAATTGAGAAAAGATCATTTGATTTTTTCAGTTTGTAAGTTATTGGTAACTTTTACAAATCTTATTTCTAACTATATGGTGATGAAATTGACAAAATATCTTTAACAGGAGCTGTAAAATAGAAGTTAGTGCATAAGGATTAAAGAAGTAAAGCAGAAGAACTACTTTGTACATTTAATTTAGGACTGAAGGGAAAGAAAGAATTCTTGAAATGTTTTGGGGAAAAATTTATAACTTGGTAATCCACAATAGGTCTTTACTTAAAGTAGATACATTTTGAAAATAATCAGTGTCTTTCATTAAACAGGAAGACTGAGTCTTGATGATTACCAGCTATCCAGTTGGAAAAATGTATCTTACATAGCTTATTCCAAAATGTAACAACCAGAAGAAATACTAGAAAATGGACTTCCAGTATTTCTTGTAGTATCATTTCTATTAATAGTGACTACCATTTATTGTGTTTTCCCTAAGCACCTGAGACTGTAATAAGTCCTTTATAGCTGGAGAGAAGTTTAGCCTTAATATTAGCAAACCTATATGCCCTGGCATGGTTGCAGGCATTTTATATAAATTAACTTCTTTATTCTGTGTAGCAGCTCCATGAAATACACTGTTGTTATTCTCATTTACAGATGAGGAATTTGAAGCTCAGAGAAGGAAGGCAGCTTTTCCAGGGTCATGACTGATAAATACAGAGCTCTAGTACAAACCTAGGCAGCCTGGCCCTGAAGATCATTCTCTTAACCGTGAACTCATACGGCCTTGTTTGCCCATAGGGGTTCACAATATTGAGTCTGGTTTTAAAACATTATTATGCTTTATTACTACAGAATAAGCAGCTTTCCAGAAGATTGTTTGATCTTCATTTTACCGATATGACAGTGTAGAGCAAAGGCAGAAAACCAAAGACACTGTCTTTTGGTGTAGCCCACTGCCTCTGGATGGCAAGTGTAGTGGATCTTTTGCTATCATTTGTGATTTCCTCCTGTAACATTCTGGGTTTTTGGTTTTTAAAAAAAGTGTATTAATACGTAATTTTGGTCTTGTGAAATATCTTAACGTGAGCCAGGTGTGGTGGCACATGTCTGTAATCCAAGCTGTTCTGCAGTCTCAGCTGTTCGGGTGGCAGGGGCACTAGGATTTCAAGTTTGAGGCAAGCCTGGACAGCTTAATGAATCCTGTCTCAAAATTTAAAAAGCAAAACAACAACAATAAAAATACCCCCAAAAGGCTGAAAGTATAGTTCAGCACTCTTTGGGTTCAATCTCCAGTACTGCCACTCCCAAATAATAATAATTTGAGCTACGCAAAGCTATTCTAAATTATGGCATGAGAGAATTTTTCGTAAAATTTTTCTAGTTTCATCAAAGATTTATTCACTTTCTACTTTATTTTTGGTCTTTTTGAAACTGGGTCTCACTTGGAGTGCAGGCTGGCCTTGAACTCACTTTGTGACCCAGGCTGCTCTGGAGCTCGCTGCAGTTGTGCCTCAGCCTCCAGAGTGCTGGGATCACAGGCGTGCGCCACCATGCCCCGCTTTGCTTTCTACTTAATGTTCAAAACCATAGTGTTCTGTTATGTGTGTATACTTTTTAAAATATTGTTCGTGCATGTGTGTATTATATTTACATCCTTGAGGGAGGTTGGTATGTATTTACAGCACCCCCTGATTCTTTTTTTTTGGTGAGGGGGTACCAAGCATTGAACTCATGACCTCGTGCTTGCCAGGCAGGGACTTATGCCACTGAGCTAAATCCCCAACCCTTAATTCTTGTGTATATACTTTTAAATCAGACATATTCATTTGTTTTTATTTCCAGAGAAAATACTAAGGAAAAGGATAAGACAGAAGGTACAACAGAGGAAACTGAAGAGAGGGAGCAGGCTACTCCTAGGGGGAGAAAGACTGCCAACAGTCAAGGACGCAGGAAAGGCCGAATCACCAGGTCCATGACAAATGAAGCTGCAGCTGCCAGCGCTGCAGCCGCAGCAGCCACTGAGGAACCTCCACCACCTCTGCCACCGCCACCAGAGCCTGGTGAGTGGGAAGAGTTTGGAATGAACAGGCTGTACCTCCCTTGGGGTTCTGTTTCAGTGCTAGAGTAGGACAGAAACCTCTAATAACAACCTGGAAGTAACTCTGAGGTCTGGTTTTTAAATTGTTAAACTTGAACATCAAAGTCTTTTGAAAAAAAAAAATCAGTCTTAATCTTAGTACCCTGTGTAGTAGCTATTTTTCTTTTTTATCTAGCCATAATCTTAGTACCATACCACTTTGTTTTCTGATGTTTTTGCTTAATTTGTATCATAAATATTTTCTAGTTTTTAAGTAGTCTCCAGTTGTATTTTTTAAAATGTCTGTGCAGTGTTGCATTTTGGTCCCAAGGCATGATTTATTTAACCATTTCCCAATTACTGCTGGAGGGTCAAACTGTCTTCTTCCTTTTAAGACACCATTACAATGAAAAAAAAAAAACCTAAGAACAAAAACATATGCACATAGTATTTTCTTTCTAGGCAAAGTTTTACTAGGTATCAGAATCTGATTTTCTCTCTAATGAATTATTCCATTGGTCTAGTCTGTTAATGTTAAGTACCACCAAAAGTGGTTTCAGTGGCACTAGTTTTATCATATCATGAAGTATTAAGAGACAACACACTAAAAAAAAAGAAAAATTTAGAGACAACACAGTGTAAGAATGACAAGAATGATACGGGGGAACTAAGAGAAGGAGATGAAAGATAGACGGGCAGAACATGATGGTGCTTGTTTCAGCTTTACCTTGATTGGCATACCTTGCAAAGATTTCAAAGTAGAGAATTTCTCTGATTAGATTTGTGCTTTAGAAAGGTAACTTTGGTGACAGTTGTGGAGGCCAGAGACGCTAAAAGCTAGATGCAGGGGGACATTGTGTTTATGGAGGGGACGGAGTCAAGACAGTAGAGTTGACACATGTCACTGAATGAACGACAAAGAGCATTTTTAAAAATCAGTCTACGTAGGCTTAATAATTCAAGTGAGTGGGTGGGTGGTGGTGCTGTTGCAACAGGTGGGCTATTGCAAGAGTGCGACACAGACCTGATATTTTCAGGTTTTTTATAAAGCAGAATCACAGTACATGATCCATTTATGCCTGCTGAATGTCAGACAGTGAGCAATGAATAAAGTGAGTTTGGAGAAGAGAAGAGGGGACTATGCCTGGGCAGGAAGGAAGAGGTTGGTTTTTACTCTCATACTCAGGAGACAAGGAATGGAGAGCTGCCAAATGGGAAGGTACTGGGTGAGGTGGGACTTTCTCAAACCAGGCTAAAGGCATTCAAACATACAGATGTGGATGGAGCTTTTGAGAAGCGTAGAATTTGCATGTCTAGCTGGTAGAGGAGACATTGAGAACATCCAGTTTACATAGTTTCTTTCACCAAACGCTTTAAACAGACTTTATACCAGATAACTAAGGATTACATATTCACTTGAGTGAAGGATTTAAGTTCATTTTTCTCTGCTTGACTGGATTTTTCTATTTCAGTTTCCACAGAGCCTGTGGAGACCTCTAGATGGACAGAAGAAGAAATGGAAGTTGCTAAAAAAGGTAATAATAGTATTGTAATGTGAACTTCTAGGGTTTGCTTTTGTTTTATTAGAAAGAATGATTAGTAATGAATGAGAAAGAACTATTTTTTAATTGAAAAAAATAAAAAAGTTCTTTCAAAAATGTGAAGAGAATAGTAAAACAAATTTAAGAGTTTTTGATGATGTGATATCCAGTAAGGCATTTCTACTTTTCAGGGTTTTAAGATTCTTGATATAACTTCATTTTGAGTATTATTAGAAATAAATAGCTATTTTCACTATTTGAGAATAGTTGTGAGTATATTCAGTTGAAGTTTTTGAACAAGTTTTGACATAAAGTCTTTTCTATTTCTGTTATTTTAAAATTAAATAGAATAATAACTTTTCTCAATTTGGATTTGGTTAAATTTTTGATTATGAACAACTAAGAAATTGCACTGTGAGTCAGAGGAGGGAATATGTTTTTTATATGGGCAGACAAATGTTTGAATTCTGGTTTTGCTACTTTCATAGCTGTGTGGTCTTCATCTTACACTGGGACTTTATAGATCTTTTGTTTGTCTCTTTGCTTATTAATGTAGTATAACTTGAAATTGAATTAGAATTTCTAATTGCATAAACAGTGATTAATTTTAAGAAAGCTGAACTCTTTGGTGGTTATATTAGTAATTTTCTCGTTGCTTTGACAAAATACCTGATACCTACAATTTAAAGAAGGAGAGACTTTTTCTTCTTTTGTTGTATGGCTTTAGAGCACTCAGTTCCTGGTTGGCAGGCTGCAAATTCTTTTTATCTACCCCCATCTGTAAATACCTTTTCCAAATTTGTGAAAGATCTATCTCTATGTTTCCTGTTGTCTTTTATTTTGTTCTTTTTTTTTTTAATTTTATTTAAAGAGAAAAAACAAAGAAAACAACCAAACAAAACAGAAAAAGGGTAGCAATACAGAATTCCAAAGGCAAAACATAAAAGAACAACAACAAAACAAAAACACTAAGAAATCCGCCACTTGATAAGTTACATACTGTCATCCTTGGAAATAGTTGTTCAAGTTACAAAATTAAAGCATACAAAGTAGACATTCAAACAGTGAGACTGTTAACAGTTCTGCTCAACAATCTAACAAAAACAGTAATGTGGTCATCTATCTTACACACTTAAACATACATGCAGTTATATGCTTTAGAGCACTTTCTTTTCCCC
>PVJX010026258.1:0-25940 GCA_004027295.1 Dolichotis patagonum | reverse complement strand
GGAGATCCCTGTCTCCTGTGTTCATCTACCAGCCAGAGCACCCATCCTTGCCAGGACCCCATACCAGCAGTCTCCCCTTATTCTACGGCTTGTAAAAGAAAAAAAAAGAAAAAGAAAAACAACTTAGATGCTAGATTTTAACACCATGGAGAAGACCAGATGAAAGGAGAGGGATTCTCATGACCCAGGAAGAAACTGAGGAAAAAGAAGAAAGAAAGAAAGAAAGAAAGAAAGAAAGAAAGAAAGAAAGAAAGAAAGAAAGGAAGGAAGAGAAAAAAATGTGGATGGAAGGCTGGAGCTAGACGTGCTCTCACCAGAGCTGGTCCCACACTGTGCTGGGTGTGTCTTGGAATCAGTGACTCATGATCGATTGAGCTGAAGTCTCGGTTATGCTGAAATCCGCGGTTGGTGAGTCCGAGGCCCTAGATGGGAGGATGTGCCACAACAGGGAGTGGAACTAGCGTGGCAAGCTTCACCAACCCATGGTGAGTGCTAGGAATTAGGCCCTGTGGAAGGGGTGACTGGCTGGACGACATATTGGAGTTGGGCAAGACGGGCCTGAACTGGCAACCACAGTGGCGTCAGTCGGCTGCTCCTGACACAAAGCTGACTGCTTGGGCTGGGTCATGGCCCTGGTCAGGACCCAATTGCCAGGGATAAAACTGACCTGAACATTTGACATCTGCAGGGCACAGACTAATGTGGTGAAGGCACTCATGGTTGACTGGCTCAGAGGAGAGGGGCCAGCCCACATCACTCCTGCATGCACCCCACAGATCAACAGCAAACTGGAGAGGGCAGCAATTCCCTAGCCAGCACGCTTCAGAAAAAACATAAGCAATACGGAAAGGACCTGAGACCTCCACCATACACCTGTCTGAAAGAAACCAGAAACATGACAAGAGAAAGAAACAAGAAAAAGCCTCCAACTGCTGGCCAAGGGAAAATAAGTCCAGGAAAGGTAAATACAGAAGAGATCGAGGGCAACAAACATGCAATATCAGACAAGACCTCAGCAGACATAATGAAATACTTTTGTGACCTCATTGACAAATTTAAAACTGAAATTCTAAGTCAAGTGAAGCAAGGTATAAAAAGATTAATAAAAGAAAAGCTAAGCACCTCTCAAGAAGACACAAATGGAAGGAACCCAGAAAATGGAGGAACCCAGAAAAAGGAGAGAAACATTTGATGAAGAATATAAACAAAATCTAGAATACATGAAACAGGTCCAAAGAGATTATCAGGAAATTAAAAACTCCACTGAAAGCTGGTAAAATTTCTTGACAGAAACTAAAGATAGACTTTCAAAACTTGAAGATAGATTTGCAATGTGTGATCATGAAAGGAAAGATCTCTTAAAAATAACAAAGAATCAGGAAGTAACAATACAAAGGCTAGAAGACAACAAGAGGATCTACAACTTAAGAATAAAAAACATGAGCAAAGAAGCAGGGGTAAATACAAATGAAATACAAAGGTTATTCACAGAAATAACTAAGCATAGGAAAAGGAAATGATATTCAGATATATGAGGCATACAGAACCCCAGCCAGCTATAACCAAAACAGATCTATACCCAGACATATAATAATCAAGATCCCAGAAATTCATCAGAAGAACAAAATATTAAAAGTGGTCCAAGAAAAGAAACAGATCACCTATAAAGGAAAACCCATCAAAATCACAGCAGACTTCTCGACACAAACTATCAAATCAAGAAGAGCTTAGAATTAAGTATTCCAAGCCCTGAAAGAAAATAGCTTCCAACCCAGACTGATGTACCCTGCAAACCTATCTCTCAAAATTAATGGAGAAACAAGTTGTTTCCATGACAAAGAGGAACTGGGGGAGTTTGTGACCACCAATCCAACCCTATAAAAAATACTGAAGGACATTCTAGAGAGAGAGAGAGAAATCACCAGGATTCCAGGAACAATGATAGAGAGGCCTCAGTGAGTGGGGCAGACAGTGGAATGAAGAAAAAAAGAAAATAACCAATGGCAGAAACATAGCATAGCAGAGATAAGGCAGAGAAGATTGGCTATAATCTCTAACACAGATGGCCTGGATACACTAACAAAAAGAAACACAGGCAGAATAGATCAGGAGATAGGGTCGGTCCATCAAGATGCTCTGAATAGGACATATAATCAACCTGAAAGAGGGTTAATGGACCGAAAGTCAAAGATGAGAAAACAATGCTCTATGTGACAGGGAACAAGAGAGAAATAGAGACAGCTCATCCAGCAGCTTCAGATAGGTTGGAAACTCATGACAGTTTTGTGCAGTGGAGAACTACTCAGCTATAAAGAAGGAAAACCTTGAGGCTTTAGTAAGTAAAAGAATACAGCTCATGATCAAGCTCATGGGTAAAAAGGTTCAAAACCACTTAAGTAGATAGCAGGTTGCTCCCCTAATCTAAAAACTAAAGGAGTTAGTGGGACCTGAAATGTACAAAGCACCCTGAGAAAATAAAAGGGGAAGAATTGTCTAAAAAAGGAAGGCAGAGGACATTGTTAATAGTGTATCAGGATTTAAAAGCTACATTATTCTTATGGCTCTGTTAGTTTGATTATATTCTGTTCCAGTCTGTCTAATCATACTAGATTTGAAAGCACAGACAGCTGTCCCAAAAATAGCAGGACATACTACGTAACTATCTTTAATTTCCTATTAACTTAAACTGAAGCCCTGTATTACTTACACTGACTTACTATGACTGATCTTAATTGAATCTGGTTTGCTTGATCACTGTTTTGTCTTGACTGATTTTATTCAAATCTGGTATGCTTGATAGTATCAAGTCTGAGAGTAGAGGCAACTACTCTGAAGACCACAAGATTCAATAGGATACACATACCAGTTTGAGTATTCTGTTTTGCCTTGACTGATTTTATTCAAATCTGGTATGCTTGATAGTATCAAGTCTGAGAGTAGAGGCAACTACTCTGAAGACGACAAGATTCAACAGGATACCCATTCAGGTTTGATTATTAACTGCTTTTGAAGTCATATAATGTCTCCAATGTTTTGTTTTTATTAATATTGCTATGTACTGCTATGTTCAATTATACTATGCCTGATGATATAGACAATTCTATTGAAAATAACAAGAGACAACATAGTAACTACTGTAGATCACCTAGTAGGTTCTATAAGACTTTTTCGTTTCCTGTCTTTCTAGGAATTTGTTTTGTTGTCTGGTTTTGATTTGTTTTTCCCTCTAATACAGAAAGGATAGGTATACACGTAGAGACTGATGTATACGTAAAACTTCTAAACAGTTTACGAGAATTGATTACTGTTACTATAAAAAAGAGAGGAAAAGAAAGTACTCTAAAGGATATAACTGCATGTATGTTTAAGTATGTAGGACTGAGAACCATATTACTAAGTTCTTGTTGGACAGGTGAACAGAACTGTTTGCAGTCTCACTGTTTTAATGTCCATTTTGTATGCTTTACTTATATAACTTGAACAACTACTTCTAAGGGGAAAATGTGTAATTATCAACTAGTGATTTCTTACTGTTTTTTCTTTTTTTTTAAATTATGTATTATTTCTACCCTCTTTCTGTTGTTTTTTCCTTTAAATAAAAAAGAAGAAAAACAATTAAACAATACTGCTGCTACAACATACTAAAACTTATAGGATGCAATAAAATTTATAGCAGTGAACTCATACATCAGGAAAACAGAATGATTTCAATTAAACAACCTAATGCTGAACCTCAAATTTTTAGAAAAGAACAAATCAACCCAAATTTCATATGATTATAAGGATAAAAGCAGAAATTAATGCAATTATTTCTAGAAAACAATACAAAGACTAAGAGACTTTGTATGGACTAAGAGACTAAGATATATTGTTCCATATATTGTTAAAGGTAAAAGGAGAAATTAATGCAATTAGTTTCTATAAAAAATACAAAGACTAAGTGACTTTGTATGGACTAAGAAAATAATACAAAGAATCAACACATTGAAAAGTTGGTTCTTTGAAAGAATAAATGAAATTGATAACCACTAGCCAACCTCATCAAAAAGAGGAAAGAAAAAACACAAATTCAAGCAAAAGGGGGAAATCATAATGGATCCCACAGAAATGCAGGAGATTATCAATACCTACAATGAGAACATATATTCTAATAAGATGGAAAGCAGAAGAAATGGACAGATTCCTAGGCCCAATCAAATTACAGAACTAAATAAAGAAGATATAAAAATTCTATATAACCTGATATCAGCCAATTAAATTGAAAATGTAAATAAAAAACTATCAAGAAGGAAAAACCTGGAACCCAATGAATTCACCATTAAATTCTACAAGAAATTTAGAGAAAAACTAATTCCACTAATGCTGAAACTCCTTAAATACATTGAAAGGAAAGCAGTATTTACAAAATAATTTCTGGAAGCAAGTATTACCCTGATTCCAAATCCAGAGAATGCAACCAAAAAAGAAAACTACAGGCCAATCTCCCTAATGAACATAGATGCAAAAATCCTTAATAAGATACTGACAAACAGAATGCAGTAAATCATTACAAAGATTATATATCATGACCAAGTAGGATTTGTCCCAGGGATGTATGAGTGGTTCAACTACACAAAGTAATAAATGCAGTACACCACATTAACAGAACCAAAGACAAAAATCAAAGAATCATCTCAATAGATGCAGAAAAAGTATTTGACAAAGTCCAACACCTATTTATGAAAATTTATGAAAATTTTCCAATTTATGAAAATTGGAAAAGATGGTAATTACTTCAATCTTATAAAAGCCATCTATGACAAACCAAAAGCCAAAATCATATTAAATGGTCAAAAATAGAAAGTTTTCACTCTAAAATTAGGAACAAGACGAGGATGTCCATTATCAACACTTCTATTCAATATAGTTCAGGAAACATTACCCAGAGTAATTAAGCAAGAGAAAAAAATAAAATGAATAAAAATTAGAAGAAAGAAGTTAAATTATCATTATTTACTGATGTCATTATACTCTATAGAAGTTCCCCAAAACTCCACCAAAAATCTTGTAGATTTAATATCCAAAATAAGCAGTGTAGTGGGATACAAAATCAACACTCAAAAATCAATAGCTTTCCTATACACAAGCTACAAACTCACAGAGAAAAGAATTGGGGAAAACACACCCTTCATAATAGCATCCAAAAAATGAAATACTTGGGAATCAATTACAAAGGAAGTAAAACATCTGCATTGTGGAAATTATAATATCCTAAAACAGGAGACCAAAGAGGAAATCAGAAAATAAAAAGATATCCCTTGCTCTTCTATAGGAAGAACCAACATAGTGAAAATGGCCCTAGAATTGCTATACAGATTTAATGCAATTCCAATCAAAATATCATTGCATACCTCATAGATCTATATAAAACATTCCTGAAATTCATTTGGAACCACAGGAGACCTAGAACAGCAAAAGCAATTCTGAGCAACAAAGGTGAGTCGGGGGCATCACAATCCCTAACCTGAAATTGTACTACAGAGGAGTTATGACACAATCAGCTTGATATTGACAAAAATCCAGGACTAAGGATCTGTGGAACAGAACAGAAGAGCAAGTGCAACCCCAAACACACTCAGCCACTTTATCTTTGACAAAGGAGCCAAACGCATTCATCTGAAGAAAAATAGTCTCTTTAATAAATGCGGCTGGAAAAACTGGCTCTACACATGCCAAAGACTGAAACTAGACCCGTGTATATCACCATGCATTAAAGTCAAAATGGATCAAAGATCTCAACATTAAAATAGAAACACTAAATTTACTGGAAGAGAAAATTAGTAGAAATCTCTTAAGATGTAGATGTAGGCAGAGACTTCATGAAGAAAATCCAGACTGCAAAGGAGATATTACAAGGAATCAACAAAAGGGATCTCGCCTTATTAAAAAGCCTTTGTACAACAAAAGAAATCATCAAAGTGAAAAGACAACCCAAAAAGTTTAGCCAGTTGTCCCTCAGACAAAGAACTTCTGCCTGGAACATACAAAGAACTGAAAAACATCAGGCACCCAAATTCAAAGACCCAATACAAAAATGGGCATCTGGGATGACTACATACTTCTCACATGAAGCAATACAAATGACAAATAAATACATGAAAAAATGTTTAACATCACTGGTCATTCAAGAGATGCAAATTAAAACAACACTGAGAGTCTATCTCATCCCACGAAGAATGGCTATCATCAAAAAATCAACCCATAACAAATGCTGGCAGGGCTGTGGGGAAAAAGGAACCTTTCTCAACTCTTGGGGGAATATAGGCTGATGCTACCACTGTGGAAATCAGTGTGGAGATTCCTTAAAAGCTAGGATTTGAGGTCCCATTCCACTCAACTATTTCTGTTCTGGGTATCTTCCCAGAACAATTAAAAACCTCATATCACAGTGATATATGTGCACCCATTTTTGTACCAACAAAATTTATAATTGTTAAATCTTGGCAACAATCCAAATGCCCATCAACAGAGGAATGGATTAAAAAGATACGTTTTTAAAATATAATAAAATACTACTCAGCCATAAAGAAGGACAAACTTGAGACTTTTATAGGTAAATGGATGCAACTTGAGAACATACTCTTCAGAGAAATAAATCAGACCCATGTGTAAACATTGTATTGTCTCACTACTGTGAGAAACTGAAGGAGTAAACAAGGTCCAAAATGTACAATAGATACTGTAAATTGGGAAGAAGTTATTCAAAAGAAAAGATAAACTGTGATGGGGGTAAGGGGAAAAGAAAGAAGGGAAAAAGAAAAAAATAAATTTATATGCAAGATAACTAAGATAGTTATAAAACTAGTTTTCTTAATTCATTGAAAAGAAAGGTTTGTGCTTAATATTGTTTAGACAAAATATTGTGCTTATACTTTGTACTCTAACTACTATGAAGATAATATTATGCAATATATTAATTATTGTAACTCTGCTATTCCTCTGTTTTGAAACTCTGTTTTATTGTCATTTTTATTTTTCATCTTTAAATAAAAAAGATTTGTTAGTGCATCCCAAATCTCTAATAAACCTTTCCCATGCTTCTTACTGACTTCTGAAATTTTTTCCTATGACAGAGGTCAGCAAACCTGCTTCAAAAACATGGATTAAGTTCCTTATTTCAGCTTCTAGAATTTCTCAGACATAGACAGTGACATTTTCTCTTGACAAACCACTCCTTGGCAGGAAGTAAAAAGAGACATTGAGAAGGTGACCTTGGCAACCTCAACCAAAAGACTTTTCATTACTGTTTCTCTATCTTCTTCCCCATTTCTCTCAACCTCATGCTCTTTGAAGTGTAGTTTATCTTTTTTCTCTCTCTCTCTTTCTTTTTCTTTCTCTCTCTTTCTCCTTGTCCACAAACTTTGTGGTCTTAGGGATTTTTTTTTCTTTTCCAGAAGTTAGAGACTCCTAAGCCCTTAGAAAATGAGTGCTTGTACATAAAAGCACTTAAGACAAGAGCCACTTTTTCTCTGTAATCAGAAATGGGAAGAGATATCAGGAGACTTTCCCACGGCCTGCAGCAGTCTCACTAGGCAGTCCTTTAGGTCAGGACCACACCCTGTTTGGATGAGACTGAAAACCTTGCTCACCCAAGAAAATAAGAAATAAGGATGAAGCCCTTTCCAGTGTCTTGAACAAAGTTTCTCATGTAACTGTCATGGGAAATCCAAATCCTGAGACGTACAAGAGAAACCAGTCTCCAGGTCACACCAGCAAAAGCAATGCAGAAGCATACACATTTACAGATCCTAAACACTTTAGTCTGAAGGAGGTCCTTTAATTGCTCTTCTGATCTTGGTCTCTCTGTCTGTATTTCTCTTCTCTTCTCTTCTCTTCTCTTCTCTTCTCTTCTCTTCTCTTCTCTTCTCTTCCCTTCCCTTCCCTTCCCTTCCCTTCCTTCTCTCTCTTTCTCTCTCTCTGTCTTTCTTTCTCTCTTTCTCTCTCTCTCTCTCTCCTTCCCTCTCTCTTTCTCCCCCTCTCTCTATTTCTCCCTGCTCTCTCAGTATCCACAAGCCCTCCAAATATTCAGGGACATGCATCTTGGGTTCACTTATCAAGAATTAAACCTGTTGCTTTTGAGACTTTACAAGACCAAGAAGTCAAGGAGACAGGCCTGTGTTCACTACTCCTATGAATATTTGGAGGGCTTGTGGATACTCTTCAGGAAGAATGAAAAGGTTGATTCAAGAAAAATTAGATAAGGTATCCTCTCATAACTGCATTATGTCTGCTAAAACCAACATCAGACAATTCTTCTTTTTATATTTCTTAACCTGTATAATTTTCCAGTGGGAGAACTAATGTTTTCCTTGCCTGGATCCAGCAATGTGACAAAAATATTAACAAAGATGGATGAGTCTGTGGACAATTGCCTACTTCTAGTGCACCAGGGCTACTGTGCTGGGTATCCTCTACAGGGAAGATGATTGGATAAAACTTCAAAATTTTATAGAACAGCTACAAAGTGCAGCAACAATTTTAAAGCTTGTTACCCATCAAAAGACCGTGAGAAAATCTTTTCTCCAGCCATAATTAATATTCAGATATGAACAAAAGAGATTCTTATCTATCCCAGACTCCTAAAACTCTCATGATTAGAGATAGCCATCAATTAAAGGACAAATATTTTCAGGTCTGGGATGAATGTATCTGGCTGAGCTCTATTATGTGGCAGCTCAGTCTACTAGTGAGTGCCCTTTCACTGGGAACAACAACAAAAAAAACCATACTTATGATAAATGGAACAATGCCACCAGAAATATGAGATGGATTCTTACATAAAGCAGTAATTACCCTGTTGTGTTAAGAGATAGTGATGTGTTTGCTACTGAATGGAAGAAAAGAGCTTGAATAAGATGGCCAGTTCCAAACGGTAACCAGAGGCTCTGTGGTACAAATTTTTGACCTTGGTTTCATCCAGGGAGAGAGGAGCTTTGGTTCCTTCCTCAGAGCAGCACAAGAAAGGTAAGTGGATACCCAAGGAACACCTGAAAATTCCCCTTCAGACTTCTCTGGGATCCAGCTGTCAACATCAGTCTAATACTGGTGAGTCAACTCCTGGTGGGTCAGTACGGCAAATGGCACTTCTCTGTTATCAGCAGCGAGCAGTCATTGAATTTGCTTGTTTTTTAAAAGTAGAGCACACTTCCACAGGCCACTCTTATCTTAATAAAAGATTCAGGTCTATAATATGCCAAATGTCTGGAATTCATTAGTGAAGTAGTTCTTTTAACAACCAGCTTCTTGGGGGAGAAACCTTTTTGAGAGAACAAATAGTAAGAACCATCATTTTTTTGGACAAACCCACCCACAAGCCCCTCTGGAAGTACACTGTCATAAGTGAAAACTTTAGCTAAATGAACAGGGGAGGCAGCCACATGTCATCTGTAAAGGTTCTCTCTAGCCCAGGGAGAACCTGGTGTTGTCTAACCATGGGTCCCAAGCTGCAAAGCCCCATAGGAGACCCACACCTAAAAGGCTGCAACTCTGACATTGCTCCTGGTCACTGGCTTCTTATTACAGTTTTTTGTTTGTGTGTTTGTTTTCAGTGCTGGGGATAGAACCCAGGGCCTCGTGCATGGAAGCTAAGCAAATACTCTACCACTGAGCTACACTCCCAGCACTATCACAGCTATTCTAAAGAATTTATGAAAGAATTAATGTTTCTGTTGATGTCATTGTTATGGTTTACATCTAGATTTCTCACCAACACCTTATGTGCTCATAGATGGGGCTTTTGAGAGGTGACTGGATCATGGGTGTGAGATACTCATCAGTGGATTAATGTGATGATGAGTTTACAGCCAAATGTGATGTTGGGAGGTGAAGTGGGTCACTGGGGGTGTGGCCTGGCAGGATCTATTTCCCTTCCAGCTCCATGAGTTCTCTCTACTTCTAGCTATCATGCCATGAGTACTTCTGCTATACTGCTCTGCCAGGCTGCCCTGCCTTTGGGCCTTCTGACTATGTGCTGAAAATGAGTCAAAATAAACCTCTCATTCCTGAAGTTGTGGGTGTCAGGTATTTTGTCCCAGCAACAAGAAAATAACTAAACAGACTTTGTTACCAGAAGCTGGGTCATTGCTATGATGCTACCTGACCATGTGATTTAGAAACCTTTGAAACTGGTTTGCATGGGAGGTTTCAAAAGGTGTAGAGATGCTAGCTGAAGAAGCAATTCTAGGATTCTGTGAGCTGAACTTAATGAGAGATTGTGGTTAGAACTCAGAAGATCATAATGTTAACAATAATGCAGCTGATACAGACCAAATTTGAGAGGTTTTGGTTGGGAAAAGGATTGCTCTGGATTCACAGCCATGTATATTATGCTCTGACAAAAATTTGTCTGCATTTTGCTCAGATCCAGAGACTTTGCAGAATATTGAGATTAAGGTTGGCAGACTAATCTATCAGAAAAAATCTCAAGGCAGCCTAATGTTGAGGCAGTGACATGACTACTGTTGGGGCTTTTAGCCCAGCTCTACCTTGAGAATCAAGAGCAAATGTCTCAGGTGAATGATTTGAGTTTGGCCAGAAAGAAAGGTCTGTTAAAGTTGGGACTTGCAAAGATGGATCAGAGGAGAATTTAGTTACTGACTGGTTAGAATTAAAATTAAATTTTAAAAACTAAAACACCAGGTACCTTAGAACAGGGCAATAGAAAAGATGGCCTGAGGGCATCATAAGAACCAGCAGGAATCCACCCTTTGCAGGCTCAAAACTGCAAAAAAGGAAAGGCTTTGCTTTGAGAAAGGAGCCCCAGGGAAGCATGCTCCAGAATGACAGCTGGCTAGAGAATGGGGATTGATTATCCAGGATTTAGTTCACTGTGTTCAACCATCCAGGCTCTCTGGCCTCTGCAACCACTAGCAAGATGCAAAATGACTCAGCTACTGATCCAGCTTGGCAGACCATAGCATCATTCACGTGGTACTAGTTTTAGGCACCTGAAGAATGCAAGAGTTGTGGGCTTAAGAAGGCCACATATAGGTTGTAGTCCCAGAAACTCTGAGAATTGGCTCTGTATGAACAGAGAAGAGCCACATTATTTTAAAAAGATGAAAGTAAGTTTATTATAAAAGTACAGCAGATAGAGCATAGTCATATTACCACACATTGAGGCATTAACACACATGAGGCAACACCAAAGATGAAGGGGAATTCTCTGGGGAAGGATCTTGCGTGAGACAGAGCCTTAGGCAGGCAAGAGAGAGAAAATGCCACACCACGTTTTAGAGTTTTCAGTCATATATACAGAGTTCACACAAAGGTGGCTTGGCGGTCTGAAAAGGCCACTGCATGTCTGTATCATCCCCAGCCTTGGCTAGAGCCTGGGAATGGTCAGTTCTTGGGTGTTAATAGTTTTCTATATACTCTTTTCTCGAGATAATCAGTCTCCTTGCAGAAAGGCAGCAGCCAAGGTCATTTCAGAATATGCTCACATTTGACTGACTCATTTTTAACCCTTTCCCTGACAGTCCTTTAACTGGAAAAGGGTTCCTTAGTTATCCTGGCTGCTGCCTTTGCTCTTATTTCAGGCATGCCACTTGGATTTGCTCTGCTGTCTGACAAGACCACTGGTTGTAATATGCTACTAGGCTGATGTGTTATGTGGACAGTGTAATTGTCTGCTAGTGCCATAGGGTGTATTTTCTGAAGCCAGAGTGGTCTGGTTCCTCCCTTAGTAGGATCTTAGTAGGATCTGAAGATGGTATATTTGGGCACAGGAAGCACTAAACTCCCAGGTAGTGAGAACTGGCACATATTTACTGTCGTTGTTTCTATCTTTTGTCTTATCCCACTCAGGAAAACACTACAGGTGTTCTTTGTGACCTCTAGGACAGTAACCATGAACCTTTAAAGCTTTTGATGATAACAAACAGCCAGCTATAGCATATGTGCCATAGGTTCACTACCATTGCTCTAGGAAGATATTTAAACTTCCAAGTATGGCCTATTAGCTTTAAGATTTTGCTGTGTAAGATTTTCTCCCTCTCTGAGGGTACCCCAAGTTAAGGAGTGATGCTAAACCAGTAGGCCTTTCCACCTCTTCTGGAAGCTTCCAGATGAGCTATGCTGGTGAGCTACATTGTTAGCTGGTAGAGCACCACTGCCAGCAGATTCTTTCATTAAAGTGGCCTGCTAATCTCTGTGGGCTCTGCTTTGTTTTGTTTCTGTCTGACTGGGCAGGTAGCAGGGGTAATCTAGCCTATTGTTTTTCTACTGGGATCCCTATGAGTTGAGAAATGAAGTTAATTTCCTGAAAAACTTCTCAGAATACTAAGGAAGCTGGTATCTACTTCTTATGCTTTCTTTTCTCTCTGTGGAGGCCATGGACCCTGGAGCTTTCTAAGAGATATGTGCCAGCTTGCTGGAAAGGGGGAGAGGGATGTGGTCCAAGGAAGACTATTTCCTTTACCTTATAAATGTGAATTTTTATTTAGTATCATGGATCACACAGATGACTTAGTTTTATTCCAACATTTCTCTTTTCAGTTGCTAGTTGATTTATCTGTATGGAGGCATGAAGACTGAGATCTCCTGCCCAACCATCTTGATGACATCTCATTCTGTTAATTTTTTAAAGTAAGCATCAAGGAATTTTAATAATAAAGTGGGGCAGACACAGATATGTAAAACAAAAAACAAGTCATTTATAAGTGAAAGAAAGATTTGAGTGCAGACTTTGTAACAAGAAACTTTTATGCTTAGGAGAGCATGTAATGTATGTAATTAGTGAAAAAAAATGCAAGAAAAGTTGTTTACCTCTAACCAAAATCATTAAAGACTAAAACCTGCAAAGAGTCATGAACACAGAAAAATTGAGAGAATATTCTGATCAACTAAAAAATTATTGGAGAATCTTCTTCACTAGAACCAATGGTGAGCATTCACAACTAGGGCTAAATAAAGGGTATCTATGCAATAAAATATCACATGATTGACACATATTTTAGAGATATACATGATAAATTATTTCAAGTGGAAGGGAAGAAAGCAATGAATATATAAAATTTTAAATATGCTTACTGAATATATATTAGGCATTAGTTGGAGATAAAAGAATATCACTTTAAATTATATGTTACCAGAAGGATCTAAGAGTTTAGTTTATAATAGAAACCAAAAGATGGTACCCTGTAAAGTGGGGACTCCAGGTACTTGTAAATATCAGTGTGAAGTAAGTGCTTGAACAAAAATATAAACTTCCTATACCAACTATACAACATAGGAAGAACAAATCAAAGTAGAAATATGCATGTATCTGTACTTCTGCATGTATGTAGATATAGGCATGTCCATTCATACATCCCTGTAGATACTTGTATCCTTTCAGTTGCTGACTTAGTTGTTTATCCAGTGTCTGCCCAAACAGAGAACTAATGAGTAAAGAAAGGTCATTAACTTTCAGTTTGCCCAGACTTTTGTTGTTTTAAGGATGGGAGTGACATTACCTCAAGTTCTGTGTATTACCAAGGTGAAGCTGAAGTAGATACAACCAATTTTAAAAAGAGGAATGGCCCCAAAATTTCACCTACAAATAAACATCTTAGATACTTAGATCTACTTGTGCCAGGAGATAACTAAAAAAATCAGAAACATTGACAACAGTCAGATAGAAGAAGCAATGCATACATCTTATCTATCAGTAGTCAAATGAAAATAAGTTATGGAATATCCACATACTAGACTATTATGCAAATAGGAAAACAATATGAATAAAACAGAAACATAATGTTGAGTAAAAGGAGAAGAAAAGGACATTACATGTTGGGTGATTCCATTCATACGTTGTTTAAAGATAGGAAAATTTTTTTAGGTAGTATCTTGGAGGAAAATCAAGAGATCTTTAACTACTACATTCCCAGGAAGGACAGCAAGATGGCAAAAGGTGATAGTAACAACCATTCTCTTCTAACATTACATGTTAAGATGGCACTAATGATGGAAAGTATTTGATATCCAGGCCTGTGAAATAGGAGACTGGCATTGCAGCATCATAACCTTTAGGTTAGTTTTGAAACACTCCTAGAATTTAATTACTCTGATTTCTGTTCCTAAATCCCATTATGTCCATGTCCATAAACATAATGGAGACAGAGAGTTGTGCCAGTTTTTCAGTTACTTATTGTTCTAATTTCTCATCTTCTATTTCTGTGCCTTTTGTCCTCTAGTATAAATTTGACAGAAGTTGGGGAAGAGAAGGAAAAGTTCATCAAAGTGGATTCTGGAATGGAGATTGAAAAGTTTTTGTTGTTTATGATTGTGTTTGGCATTTTGGGGAATGCATAAGAACAACTCAGTTTAGACTATTCCATCAGTGAAACAATCCTGGAACAAGTCTTTTTGACCTCTGCTAATGCCAATAATATAAAAGACGATTATGAGAAAAAAGGTGCCATGAGACTTACTTGCAACTAGTGAGTCATGTCTTTGACTATACCTGGATATATAGATGGACGTTCCTCTGTGTATGTGGGTGTTGATATATTTATGTAATAAAGATTTCCCCAAAGGAGAAAAGTTTCCCCCTTCTCTACAGACTTAGGTGAGTGCCCTGCAAATCTGGAATATACAAATCTAAAAATATTTGGTGAAGTGTCCTGTTTTCCCTTCTAGAAATATGAAAAGACTAGCCTTTATCAGTATGGGAAAAGGGACCTAGTCCTGAGCATGCTGAATATTTGAACAGAGGCATCCAGAAATTATGGTGCTGTATTATGGGAGAGCTTGAAGAGCAAAAGTGTAATGCTTTAGTGAAAATGGTCACACTCCCAAAATAGTTATACAGATTTAATGCAATCTGGATCAAAGATCCATTGGACTTTAGTTTAGTGCATGGTGATAGACCTGGGTCTAGTTTTAGTATTTGCCATGTAGAGAGCCATTTTTTTCCAGCCCCATCTATTAAAGAGGCTATCTTTCTTGCAGTGAACATGCTTGGCCCCTTTGGCAAGCACCATAATTTCTGGATGCCTCTGTTCAAATATTAAGCATGCTCAGAGTAGGTCCCTTTTCCCATACTGATAAAGGCTAGTCTTTTCATATTTCTAGAAGGGAAAACAGGACACTTCACCAAATACCTCACAGAAACTAGAGAAAACATTCCTAAAATTCATTGGGAACCAGAAGGGACCTAGAATAACAAAGGCAATTCAGGACAACAAAAGCAAGGCAGGAGGCATCGCAATCCCTAACTTGAAATTATACTACAAAACTACTGTGATAAAATCAGAATGATAGTGGCAAAACAACAACTACAACAGACCTGAAGATCAGTAGAACAGAGTAGAAAATGCAGGTACAACCCAAAACACACTAAGCTACCTTATCTTTGACAAAGGGGCCAATCATGTTCACTGCAAGAAAGATAGTCTCTTTAATAGATGGGGCTGGAAAAAAATGGCTCTCTACAAGGCAAATACTAAAACTAGACCCAGGTTTATTACTATGCACTAAAGTCAAATGGAACAAATATATTATTATTAAAATAGAAACATTAAATCTACTGGAAGAGAAGGTAGAAATCTTAAAGACATAGGTATAGGCAGAGAGTTCATGAAAAAAAAAAAAAAAACCAGACTGTATGGGAAACACCTCAAAGAATCAACAACTGGGATCTCATCTTACTAAAAAGCTTTTGCATAGCAAAATAAATCACCAACACAGCGAAAAGACAACCCACAGAACAGGAAGAAATTTTAGCGCATTTTCCCTCAGACAAAGCACTTCTCTGTAGAACATATAAAAATTGAAAAAAATCAGGCCCCCAAAATTCAAAGACCCAATCCAAAAATGGGCATCTGAGATGAATACACACTTCTCAGGTGAAAAACTACAAATGGTAAATCAATATATGAAAAGATGTTCAACATCACTGGTCGTTCAAGTGATGCAAATTAAAACAATACTGAGGTCCCATCTCACTCCAGAAAGAATGTCTATTATCAAGAAATCAACCCATAACAAATGCTGGTGGGGCTGTGGGGAAAAAGAAAACACTCTTCCACTGTTGGTGAGAGTTTTGACTGGTGAAATCAATGTGGAGATTCTTTTAAAAATATAGGATTAGAGGTCTCATTCTACCCAGCTATTCTTCTATATATCTTCCCAAAAGAATTAAAAACATCATACCACAGCAATGTATGTACAGCCACCTTTGTAGCAGCTAAATCTTGCAAACAACTGGAATTCCCATCAACTAAGGAATGGGTAAGAAAACGTGGTCTTTTTATATAATGGAGTACTGTTCAGTCATAAATAAGGATAAGTTTGAGACTTTTGCCGTTAAATGGATGCAACTTTGAGACCACACTCATAAATGAAATAAATCATGCGTAAATCATGTGTAAAACCATATTGTCTCCCTGTTGTGAGAAACTGGAAGAGTAAATAAGTTCCAAAATGTACAATATATATTGTGAAGTGGAAAGAAATTGTTCAAAAGGAAAAATGAACTAAGATGGGCCAAAGGAGAAAAGACAATAAGGAAAAGTGAAAAATGTAAGTTAGTTATACTATTAGTGTCTCTTAATTCACTAAAAAGGAAGGTTTGTGCTAATATTGAATGGAGAACTTTTTATGCCCATATCTTATATCCTGAGCAACTACTGTAAAGATAACATGTAATATATTAAGCAGTTATTCTCTTACTTTTTTGTTATGAAATTTTGTTTTACTTTTTTCCATAAAATAAAAAGGAATAATGTTTTAGTGGCTGGTTATGGATAAAAACAGCCTAAGTCCTGGAACAAATTTGTTTCCCATAGATACACACATGTACCTGCAAACACAGAGAGACACATACTAGTTCCATGCCAGAAAGCCCAAAGTCAGCTTCAAAAATTAAGACAGTAAGTTGGGTTAGAAGATTTAGAGTCCAAAAACAAAATTAAAGAATATTCTTTTGGCTGGGGATTTAGCTCAGCGGCATAAGCGCCTGCCTTGCAAACGCGCAGTCCTGAGTTAGATCCCCGGTACCAAAAAAAAAAAAAAAAGAATACAGTGGGAAAGGCAGGAAACAGGGACCTTTTATTCTGGTACTTATTGGGCAAATGGAGTCCCCTATAAACAACATGAGAAATTTAACTCCTGTACATGACTTATGGTCAAATGAGCAGACAATTATTATGGCCATAATTGAATAAGAAAATTAATGATGCTGCTTTATACTGGAGTTGCTTTTTCAAGGTTTCTGTATTCTCAATTTGATAGATGAGTAATAAAGTGGTATCTAGAAGTTATTCTGTCTTCTGTTGCTTTTAACCATAGTATAACTCTCTTTGGCTTCTATTCTCATACCTGTCATAGATTTCCAGAAACTGATTTCATTATTTACAACATTTAGTTCCAGGCTGGATATCTTTTTTTTTTCTTCAGGTTGGCCATCTTTAAGATTGGGTATTTTCTTTTATTTTAAAGGGAATACAACAAACCAATAAAACAGAACAAACCAAAACAATGAAAACAATAATGGAGAACAAAAGCAAGACAGGAAATCTCCAATAGTGACTATATTGTATATTTTTATTCTCTAAATAGATGCTGAGACTACTGACCTGCAAAGTTAGTCAGACTAACAAGTGTTAAGTTGTTTCTTTACTTTCTCGGAACCAGCCAGTTGCTGGGGTGGAGGCAGCCACTCTTCTTGGTTCTCTCCCAGACCATGCAACTAAGGGTGGATAGTTTATTTAGTTCTAACTTGCACATAGTTCTGGGCTGCTATATCATAGTATCTGTGCCTCCAACTTTCCCAGGAGTGGGTTCATAAAAGTTTCCCAGTTGTCTACACTGATGACCTTTAAAATCCTTCTAATCTCTTTTACTGTCCCTTCCTAGCTTCCATTTATTTTTTTATCTCTCAGCACGATTCAGGTCCACTCCTAACCACATTCAATGCATTGATCATTTACTCTTACTACAACCCTTATAGGAACCTTGATGCTGCTATTACCTTCATTGACATTCAGAAGGTTTAAGGGATTTGACTAGGTAAGCAGGTATGCAAGGCATTGTCCCTATCAGGAAACAAGAAACCATACAGCAATTTGAACAGGGAAAGTTCAAAAATTAATAACCATAATGGAATTATCTTAATAAAGAGGTGCTCTTATTGAGATTACTCTTGAGAACAGCCTGCTTTACCGTTTAGAGAAAATACTCAAAGAAGAAGCCAACTTGCAAGAAAGTCTCCTCCCCATTGCCAAATGGGAACACCTATTGGGTCTGGTAAGCAGGAAACACTTCTGTGGGGGATACTGGCAGCTCCCTCTATGAAGCAGACAACTCAGGCATCTGCGTAACTTTTTGGCAACTTGCATTTAATGCGGGGTGAGTGCTACGGAATGTCCGCACCTGGTGCTGGCAGCAGCAAAGCAAAACTAGAAAAACCCAAAGAGAAACCACTTCTTAGAAAGATAAGCCCTCAGACCTCTAGCGCTCTCTTCTGACAAAACTTCACCTCAGCTTAGTTCAAAACCCTTTGAACTAAGGGTTCACTGCGAGGTAATGGGTTGCTCCCTGCAGAAAACAGCGCGCGCGCGCGCGTGTGCGTGTGCATGTGCGTGCGTGTGTGTGACTTTGTCCTCTAATAGGATCTGGAACCTGTAATTCTAACCATTAAGTTACACTGGAGATGGGTATTGGGATGGGATTGACGAAGAGGAACGAGCATTACTGAATTTGGGAAGTTTGAGAAATGTGTGGAGGTGGAGGCAGCTGCGTGGTAGGCTGGGCAGGTCAGGGCCATAAGCTGGGTTGAACCCGGTGGGGACTGCTGCGCGCTGAGGGATCTAGGACTGAAGGAGTGGAGCAAGGTGCAGGCTTGGGGAAGGGAGGTACGGAGAGTGCATTATACTGGGTTTGCCCCACGGTGGGAGTCTGGGTGGCTTGTATGAGGGGTTTACAGAACCCCGTGCGTGTGTCTCTGAAAGTTTCCTTGCAATGAGACTTAAAAACAATCCCTCTCGAGCTCCCTCTCCCCAGCTATAACTTCTTGTTTTGATACAGATAAGACTGGCAACTATAACCTGTAAACAGTTTATGTCACCTTGTTCTGCAGGATTCATAAGGTTCTGACTTCTTTCAAGGATAAGGCATTAATTGCCTTGTCTTGCTTCAGTACCCTCGCTCCAACTTCTAACCCCTCAGTTTCTAAAGCCCAGCCCAACCCAACCCCATCAGCAAAATGTAGAAAACTAGAACCCTTTCTTTGTTCTGGTGCTCAGCCAGTTAGGACATCGTTAAGGTCAAGCTGAGTCAGTGTACACCTAAAACGCAATATATCCTCCTTTTTTTCCCCTTTGGTCTCTCTGATCTTTTGGATTCTCCAACACTCTAACCCCAAACAGCCCCTGGAAGGGGAAAACCACCGAATCCCCTCACATTTCCTGCCTCCTGCACATGAATCCTCTGCGGAAACAACCTGACCCAGCACGCAGTGGAGGTCGGAAGAAAGCCGACCACAGTGGCCGAAACCGAAGTGTAATTCGAGCCGTCCCCACAGTGCACTCCGGGCAAATAGGGAAAGGGTGGTGTCTGCGAGAATGGAGAGCAGGGAGAGCACTGGGCTATCGAGAAGCTGCTGGAGCAAGCCGGGGTTTGGGGTAGTGGGTTCATTACTGAAGAAAGCACTGAGACAAGCTGGCTGACGCCACTCGCCGGTCCGCATCCCCTCCTTTTCTCCCTCCGGGCCTCTGGCCCCGCCCCTCACAGCGCGCGCCTCGGGCCCCGCCCCGTCCCACGCCCGATGTGGGCGTGGCCACACCCCTGCCCGCGGCGGCTAGGCAGAGGGCGGTTGTGGGACTTTGGGCCGAGGGGCCGGGTGTGAGGCGCGCGCGCTCCCAGGCAGAGCGACGGAATGTTCTGTGAGTGAGCCGTCAGGTGCTGCTGCCGCTGCTTCCCGAGCCCTCCACACGCTCCTCCGCGCTGAAACGAAACGGGCTGTGAGGACGGTTCAGATTACACTGCGGTTTCGGCAGTTGCCGATAGAGGTAAAGCCTGGTCCACGTGGGCTCTGCTCCGGCCGCCGACTGACTGCCGCTCACCTCTGCGCGTCTGGTCTGTGTGGATCACGGTTGCACCGTCCCCGCGGGGTTCAGTGTTGAGTGGGGGTCCGCATCTGCACGGGGCCCCGCAGAGGCAGGGCTGTCCCCCACTTTAGGGAAATTAGAGTATTGCCCTACTCCCAGCAGACACAGAAGCTCGAAGCACCGCCACCACCCACAGAGCCGAAGTTCCATCACTCAGGGATCCCATTTTGCCTGGGTAGTATTCAATTGCTATGGTTTTAGAAGCAAATGTCTTAATTGTAGTCCTGACTAGCTCAAAATGTATATATTTATTTGACTTGAGGCAAATTGCTTGATTTTTGTAGATTTCCATTTCCTCAGCTTCCAGGAAAAAGGATACCACGGATACCCAACTCAGAAGGTGGTTATGATACTAAAATGCTAGAATATAGTAAATGTTCAATAAATGGCAAAAGGGATGTGAAGGTTAAATGGGGTAGGTAGTTAAGTCTTTGTACTTCACAGTAGAGCTAGTGAAAATGAGGACGATACCCATGACACTTCATTACTATATTGGGGTTCAATAGTGTAATGAAATCAGTCAAGGGAAGACAAGAGTAGACCTGTCTCTATCTGTGGACATAAATACTTCACCCAAGAGAATCCATACTGAAACCAACACAAGATTCAATAAAGTGAGGATACTTTTCCACATAGGTATACACCTTAATCCTGTAGAAAATATAAGAGTCTATAATAGCAGCTAACAGGCTTATACTTATAAATAATGCAGCAAGAAATATGCAGAGTTTGCATAAGGAAAACTTTAAGACCCTCATAAGATTAAGAAATAGATCTGAACAGTGGAAAAACATGCCTTGCTGTTAAGCGGGATGACCTAACATCATAGAAATACCAATTTTTCTCTTTTTAGCATATGCTTATACTGCCCCAATAGTATAAGCAATAATTTTTTATACTGAAGTGTGGACAGATAAGCATAAAAAATTGCTGAGAAAAAAAAACCTGAAGATGTTTCATGACATGAAGGCAAATTCTACCAGATATTAAAGCATAGCATAAAGTCTCTGTAGTTAAAAATATGTGTCACTAGTACCTAAATTTAAAGACAGACAAGTGGAATAAACCAGAAAATTGAGAAATAAACTGAAGTATATATAGAAATTTCATCTGTAGTATAGGTAACAACCCATCCTACTGAACAGAAAGTATACTTTTTATTTAAACGTTGTTGGATCAAATAGCCAGCTGGAAAAATACAAATTATGAGAGTGGGGAAAATCTCCACAAATCAAAACCTGCTCACGATGAACATAAGATAACAAAATCAAAAGACAAATGACTAATTGGGAGAAAATAGGGTATCACAGACAAAGGGCTAATTTCCCTACTTTATAAAGAATTCTATAAATTGGAAGGGAGGAGAAATGACTATTAGAAAAATGGAGGGAAGTAAGGTTCAAAGAAAAATAGCCCTTAAAATATAAAAGAAATACTAACAGTAGGAGAAATACCAATTAAAATTTTCAGATGAGCAGAATTTCAAATGCCTTACAACATTGTTGTAGAGGTTTTGAGAAAATAGAATCCAAGCTCTGGATAATACAATAGTGTATTTTTATACTTTATATATTTTAATTTTTATTACTATGACCATTTAGGTTTCCTTCAGTTACTGTTTAATGTACCCTATAATGTATGTTTTATTCACTAGTTCTAATGTGTATCCCTACTTACTGTTTTGTCTATGTGACTTTTCTTGGACTGCCCTATTTAATTCTTTTAGTATTTTAGTGTACTGATACAGTTGTTTTAGCTACTTTTTCTTGGAATTTCCTGTAGATAAGTTTTTGGTATTACTGGGAACGTAGATATAATTGTTACATATTATAAATAGTGGATGTTTGCAATATAAAGTCTTCTCCTTTGCCTTTGGGCCTGAAATTCTATTTTGTCTGCTCTTTTTTTTGTTTTTGTTTTTTAATTTTATTTAAAGAGGAAAAAAAAACAACCAGACAAAACAGAAAAATGGTAGCAACAATACAGAATTCCAAAGGGAAAAGAATAAAAGAACCAAAAGTAAACAAACAGACAAAAAAACCTAAAACAACAATAACAACAACAATAAACAAAAACACTAAGAGATTCCCCACTTGATAATTTACATACTTTCATCATTAGAAATAGTTGTTTAAGTTACCAAGTTAAAGCATACAAAGTAGACATTCAAACAATGAGACTTAACAGTTTTGCTCAACCACCTAACAAAAACAGTAATATGGTCATCTATCTTACACACTTAAACATACATGCAGTTATATCCTTTAGAGCACTTTCTTTTCCTCTCTTTTTTACAGTAGCAATTACACATTTTGGTTTTTATTACTCCTACATTTCTTATTACTTTTTTGTACTAGAGATACAATGTCATATTTATAAATATGATTCTTATTTATTTCACTAATGAGGATGGTCTCAAGTTGACTCCATTTCCCTATGAAGGCCTCAAGATCATCTTTTTTATAGCTGAGTAGTATTCCATTGTGTAAAAACACCACATCGTTTTCATCCACTCTGCAATTGATGGGCATCTTGGTTGTTTCCAAGATTTAGCTATCACAAATTGGGCTGCTATGAACATAGGTGCACATATATCACTGATACGAACTTTTCAGTTCTTCTGGGAAAATACCCAAGAGGGAAATAGCTGGGTTGAATGGAGCTTCCACTCCTAGTCTTCTGAGAGTTCTCCATATTGATTTCCATAGTGGTTGCAAAAGTCTGCACTCCCACCAACAGTGAAGCAGTGTTCCTTTTTCCCCACAGCCTCGCCGACATTTGTTATCAGTTGATTTCTTGATGGCAGCTATTCTTTCCGGTGTGAGATGATATCTCAATGTTGTTTTAATTTGCATTTCTCGAATGTTTGCCGTTTGTATATCTTCATCTGAGAACTGTGTGTTCATCTCAGATGCCCATTTTTGGAGAGGGTCTTTGAATTTGGGGGGCTTGATATTTTTCAATTCTTTATATGTTCTTGATATAAGTCCTTTGTCTGAGGGGTGGCTGGCTAAAATTCTTTCCCATTCTGTGGGTTTCCTTTTCACTCTGTTGGTGACTTCTTTTGAAGTGCAGAAACTTTTCAATAATATGAGATCCCAGTTGTTGATTCTCTGAAGTGTTACCTGTGCAGTTTGCGTTTTGTTCATGAAATCTCTGCCTACCACTATGTCTCCAAGATTTGTACCTACCTTATCTTCTAGTAGATTTAGTGTTTCTGTTTTAATGTTTAGGTCTTTGATCCATTTAGACTTTAATTTTGTGCATGGTGATAGGCATGGATCTAGTTTCAGTCTTCTGCATATGGAGAGCCAATTTTTCCAACACTTGCATCTTCTAATCTGTTCCATTGATCCTCAGGTCTATTTCTTTGCCAGTACCATGTTGATTTTATCACTGTGGCTTTGTAATACAGTTTCAAGTCAGGAATTGAGATGCCTCCTGCCTTGCCTTTGTTGCCCAGAATTGCTTTTGCTATTCTAGGTTTCTTCTGTTTTTCCAAATGAGTTTTAGGAGTGTTTTCTCTAGATCTGTGAGGTATGTCAATGGTATTTTGATTGGGATTGCATTAAATCTGTATAACAGTTTTGGGAGTATGGCCATTTTCACAATGTTGGTTCTTCCTAGCCAAGAGCAAGGAATATCCTTTCATTTTCTAATATCCTCTTCGACCTCCTTTTTTAACATAGTATAATTTTCAGCATATAGGTCTTTTATATTCTTAGGTTGATTCCTAAGAATTTCATTTTTTTAAATGTTATTGTGAAGGGCAATATTTCCATTATTTCTCTCTCGATGAGGTTCTTGTTTGTGTACAGGAATGCTATTGATTTTTGAGCATTGACTTTGTAATTCAGCTACACTGCTGAATTTGTTTATTACCTCTAGTAGTCTTTTAATAGAGTTTTTTGGGTCTTCTATATAGAGTATCATGTCATCTGCAAATAGTGATAATTTAACTTCTTCCTTTCCTATCTTTATTCCTTTTATTTCTCTCTCTTGTCTGATTGCCCTGGCTAGTGTTTCCAGAATGTATTGAGAAGGAGTGGTGATAGTGGACATCCTTGTCTTGTTCCTGATTTTAAAGTGAAAGGTTTTAGTTTTTGTCCATTTAGTATAATATTGGCTGTTGGTTTATCATAGATGGCCTTTATAAGGTTGAGGTAGGCACTGTGTATTCCGAGATTCTGAAGGATTTTTATGATGAACATGTGTTGGACTTTATCGAAAACTTTTTCTGCATCTATTGAGATGACCATATGGTTTTTGTTTTTGGCTCTGTTGTTGTGGTGTATCACATTTATTGATTTGCTTATATTAAACCATCCCTGCATTCCTGGAATGAACCCCCCACTTGGTCATGATGTATAATCTTGATGATTTGCTGCATTCTATTTGCCAGTATTTTATTGAGAATCTTTGCATCAATGTTCATTAGTGAGATTGGCCTATAGTTCTCCTTTTTGGTTGGGTCTTTCTTTGGTTTTGGTATGAGAGTAATACTTGCCTCCAGGAATTATTTAGGGAGGATTGCTTGCTTTTCAATTTCATTGAAGAGTTTAAGGAGTATTGGCATCAGATCTTCTCTAAATTTCTTGTAGAATTCAGCTGTGAAGCCATGAGAACCTGGGCTTTTCTTTGTTGGTAAGTTTTTTATTACCTTTTCAATTTCAATAGCTGATACTGGGTTATTCAAAATTGCTATATCTTCTTGGTTGAGCTTTGGTAGTTCATATGTTTCTAGAAATTCTGTCCATTTTCTCTGTTTTCCACTCTGTGAGTAGAGATTTTCAAAGTAGGTATTCATGATCTTTTGAATTTCCATGGGATCTCTAGTAATTTTCCCCCTTTCAGTCCTTATTGCATGAATTTGGGTTTTTTTGTTTCCTTTTCTTTATAAGGTTAGTTAGAGGTTTGTCAATTGTGTTTATTCTCTTTTTAAAAAACCAGCTTTTTGATTCATTAATTCTTTGGTTTTTTTTGTTTTGTTTTGTTTTTTAGTTTCAGTTACATTGATTTCTGCTCTAATCTTTACTATTTCCTCTCTTCTATGAGCTTTGGGTTTAACTTGCTCTTCTTTTTCTAGAAACTTGAGATGAAGCATTAGGTTGTTTATTTGTGCTCATTCTGTTTTCTTGATATGACAATTTATTGCTATATGTTTCCCTCTTAAGACCGCTTTCATTGCATCCCACAGATTACAGTATGTTGTTTCCGTATTTTCAGTGAATTGTAGGTATTACTTTATTTCTTCTTTAATTTCATCTGTAGCCCACTGGTTGTTCAGAAGGTTGTTATTTAAGTTCTATGTATTTATGCAGGTTTTGCAATTTCTTTACCATTAATTTCCAGTTTCAGTGTGCTATGGTCAGATATTATGCATGGGATAATTTCAATACCTTTGCATTTACTTAAGAATGTTTTATGGGATAATATATGGTCTATTTTGGAGACTGTCCTGTGCGCAGCTAAGGAGAATGTGTATTCTGATGTGGTTGCGTGGAACACTGCACAAATATCTACTAAGTCCAATTACTTACAGGTATGATTCAGTTCTATTATTTCTTTGCTGACTTTTTGTCTAGTTGATCTGTCTTTTTGTGACAATGGGCTGTTAAAGTCTCCTGTAATAATTGTGTTCTTGTGTATTTGGTTTTTCATGTCCATTGGTATCTGTCTTACGTAGTTGGGTGCTCCTGTGTTTGGTGCATATATATTTATAATTGTTAGTTCTTCATCTTGTATTTTTCCACTTATGAGTATATAGTGACCTTCTTTGTCTCTTTTAATCATTTTATTTTATTTTTTTTT
>PVJX010026257.1:0-26046 GCA_004027295.1 Dolichotis patagonum | reverse complement strand
GATCTTATTTGAATCTGGTTTGTTAGATTGCTACTTTGTATTGACTGATTTTATTTAAATCTGTTGTGATGGATAGCATCAAGTCTAAGAGTATAGGCAACTACACTGAAGATGACAAGATTCACTAAGATACCCACTCTGGTTTGATTATTACTTGCTTTTGAAGTCTTATAATGTCTTTAATGCTTTGTTTTTATTAGTGTTGTTATATACTGCTGAGACACCATGGTAACCATTGTAGATCACCTTGTATTGCGGTTTTATGTGACTTTTCTGCCTCATGCTGTTCTAGGAATTGTTTTATCTTGCTTTGTTTTGTTTTTCCTGCTAATACAGAAATGATAGATACACATGTAGAGACTCTCGCATGTGTACAGCTTATAAACAGTTTACGAGAACCAACTATATAACACATGTTGAAATAAACAACTACTTTGAAGAAAAAGAGACACTACAATACCCAGTGCTGATTCCATAATGTCGTGATGTGAAGTCCAGCAAAACTATCACTTTTTGTTCAAAGTGATCTTAGCTTGCTTTGCCTTAAGTTCAACACACATGAAGGTATGGACAGCTGTTTTGAGGAGAATGAGAGACACTATGACAGCCATTCACGGCTTCCCTAATGTCTGGTCTTGAAGACCTGTAATGCCCTCCGCGTCCTGCTCAGATCAATTCCATACTAGGTTGTTTCATGTGAATTCCCTATATGTGACAATATGGACAACTATTTGGAAGAAAACGAGAGTCAATATGATAGAGAGTGATTATCTCCAATTGTCTAGCTTTGAAATTTATGTCTTACATTGCTTTCTTGTGATCTGCTTTGCTCTGTTTTGTTGTGTTTAATTCTACCCTTTTGATATAATTGCATGTATATTTGCATGGGTAAGATGGATGACCATGTTGTTGTTTTTGTCAGATCGTGGAGCAGAACTGTTAACAGTCTCACTGATTGAATGTCTACTTTACATGTTTTAACTTTGTAATTTGAACAACTATTTCCAAGAAGTCAGTATGTAATTAGTCAAGTAACAATTTCTTAGGTTTTATTGTTGTTGTACTTTTCCTTTTTTCCTTGGAATACTGTATTGTTGCTACCCTTTATTCTGTTTTATTTTGTTTTGTTTTTTCCTCTTTAAATAAAATTATTTAAAAAAATAAAATAAAATAAACATGGGTGCACATATGTCACTGTGGTATGATGTTTTGAATTCTGTGGAGAAGATACCCAGACAAGGAATAGCTGGGTTGAATGGAACCTCTAGTCCTAGTTTTCTGAGGAATCACCACCAGTGTGCACTCTCACCAACAGTGGAGAAAGGCTCCTTTTTCCTCACAGCCCCTCCAGCATTTGTTATTGTTTGATTTCTTGATAGTACCCATCCTTTCTGGGGTGAGATGGACTATCAGTGTTTTACTTTGCATCTCTCGAATGACTGGTGACATTGAACATTTTTTTACATATTTATTTGCTGTTTGTATTTCCTCATCTGAGAAGTGTGCATTCATCTCAGATGCCCATTTTTGGATTGGGTCTTTAAATCTGGAATGACTGATTTTTTTCAGTTCTTTATATGTTCTCAATAGTAACCCTTTGTCTGAGGGACAGCTGGTAAACATTTTCTCCTGCATTGCGGGTTGTCTTTTCATTCTGTTGGTGGTTTCTCTTGATGTGCTTTTGCAATCTGTATGATAGTTTCTGTGCAATCCAGGTTTTGTTCATGAAGTCTTTGCCTACACCAGTGTCTTCAAGAGTATTACCTACTCTGTGTTCCAGCAGATTTAATGTTTCTGTTTTAATATTAAGATCTTTGATCCATTCTGATTTTAGCTTAGTACATGGTGAAAGATATGGATCCAATTTTAATCTTCAACATGTGTAGAGTTAGTTTTTCTAGCAGCATTTATTAAAAAGGCTATCTCTTCCAGGGAATGTGTCTGGCACCTTTGTCAAAGATAAGGAGGCTGAGTATGTCTGCAGTTGTTTCTGCATTTTCTAATCTGTTCCACTGATCTTTGGGTCCATTTGTTTACTAGTACCACACTTTTTATCACAGTAGCTTTGTGGTATAACTTCAAGTCAAAGACCATGATGCCCGCTGTCTTGTCTTTGTTGCCCAGGATTGCCTTTGCTATTCTAGCTCTCTTCTGTTTCCAGATGAGTTTTAGGATTGTTTTCTCTAATTCTATGAGATGTGCTATTGGAACTTTGATTGGGATTGCATTGAATCTGTATAACAATTTGAAGTATGGCCATTTTCACTATATTGGTTCTTCCTACCCAAGAGCACAGGATATCTCTCCATTTTCTAACATCCTCTTTAATCTATTTTTTCAGAGCACTGTTGTTTTCACTGTAAAGGTCTTTTATCTCCTTTGTTAGATTGGTTCCTAGGTATTTCATTTTTTTTTTTTTGAGTGCTATTTTAAAGAGTATTCTTTTCATGATTTCTCTCTCAGTGAATTTGTTATTCATGTACAGGAAAGCTATTGATTTTTGAGTATTGACTTTGTAACCAGCTATGTTACTGAATTTTCTTGTTAAATCTAAAAGTCTTTTGGTAGAGTTTTTGGGGTCTTTGAAGTAGAGTATTATGTCATCTGAAAATAATGATAATTTAACTTTTCCTTTCCTATCTTTGTTCTTTTAATTTCTTTCTCTTGTCTAATTGCTGCAGCTAAAGTTTCAAAGACTATGTTGAATAAGAGTAGAGATAGTGGACATCACTGTCTTGTTCCTGATTTTAGAGTGAAGGCTTTCAGTCTTTCAGTTTTTGTCCGTTTAGTATGATGTTGGCTGTTGGTTTGTCATACATGGCCTTGAGATAAGGACCATCTATTTCAATTTTTTGTAGGGTTTTTTTATCATGAATGGGTGCTGGACTTTTGTCAAAAGCTTTTTCTGCATCCATTGAGATGAGTATATGATTTTTGTCCTTGGCTCTGTTAATATGATGTATTATATTTATGGATTTATGTATGTTGAACCATCTCTGAATCCCTGGGATGAATCCCACTTGATCATGGTGTACAATCTTCTTGAGATTTGCTGCATTCTGTTTGCCAGCATCTTACTGAGGATTTTTGCATCAATGTTCAGTAGGGAGATTGGCCTATAATTCTTTTTCTTAGCTGGATCCTTCTCTGGTTTTGGTATCAGAGTAATGTTTGCTTCCAGGAATGAATTTGGAAGTATTGCTTCCCTTTCAATTTCATTAAAGAGTTTGAGAAGTAGTGGCATTGGGTCTTCTCTAAATTTCTTGTAGAATTCCTGGGCTTCTCTTCATTGGTAGGTTTTTAATTACATTGCCAATTTCATTTATCTATATTGGGTTACTTAGGATTTTTGTATCTTCTTGATTTGTCTTTGGTAATTCTTATGCATCTAGGAATCTGTCCATTTCTTCTATATTTTCCATCTTATTAGAATACAAGTTTTTAAGCCATTTGTGGACTGCAGAGGGAGAGAACCAGGCCCCATGGGAGGAGATCACCCCTCTCCATACCAGCACCATGCTCAGGCCCCTGCAGGCATGGGGAGAGTCAAACCCAAGCCTCTTTCATGGGTCAGCGCCCTTCGTGCACTGGGGTGGGAGAGAACCAGGCTCCATAGGGAGGAGATCCCCGCCTGGAAACCATACCACTTTTATGGTGTTGTTGGGTTGGGTTTTTGTCTTCTTTTGATTTGTTTATGTTAACTCTGATGGCATGAGCAGCTGTTTGAAAGATAGCAAGACATGTTAGGGAAGCCATTTTGTATTTACTACTGGCTTGTTTTGATGACCTTTATTGCATTCATTGTTTTGTTCTATTGCTTCTATTCTGTTTTGTTCTGTTCAATTTTTAATATGTCCAAAGGTGGTAGCTGCTATTTTGAAGACAGCAAAGGCATTATGGTAACTATGGTTGATTCATAAGGTTTGGAAGTCCTGTATCACTTATTCTGGTTTATTCTGATTGATTTTATTCTGTTTTATTTTCCTTGGTTTTATCCTCTTTAAAATTAAAAAAAAGTTAAAAATAAAATACACGTTTTCAAAGTAGGTATAGATGAGTTTCTGGATCTCTACAGATTTCACTGTGCTGTGATTTCACTCTTTTCATTCCTAATTTTGTGGATTTGAGTCTTTTCTTTTTTTTTTATAAAGTTGACTAAAGGTTTGTTAATTTTATTTAACCTTACAAAGAATCGACTCTTTGATTAATTGATTCTTTGTATTTTTTTTTTTTTTTAGTCTTCAGTGTGTTAATTTCTGCCCTGATCTTTATAATTTCCTCCCTTGTACAAGCTTTTGGTTTAGCTTGCTCTTCTTTTTGTAGAAGTTCGAGGTTCAACATTAGGCTGTTTATATGTGCTTGCTCTGTTTTCCTGATACGGGTATTTACTGCTATAAGTTTCCCTCTTTAAACTGCTTTCATTTGCCCCACAAGTTCCAGTATGTTGTATTGTCATTATCATTCAACTGTAAAAACTGTCTAATTTCTTTTTTAATTTCATCTGTGACCCATTGGTTGTTCAGTAGGGTGCTGTTTAATTTCTATGTGTTGATGAAGTTCTTGTGGTTTCCTTTGGTATGGATTTCCAATTTAATTGCACTGTGGCCTGATAGTATGCATGGGATAATTTTAATTCCTTTACATTTACTTAAGCATGTTCTATGAGCCAGTATGTGTTCTATTTTGGAGGATGTCCTGAGTGGAACTGAGAAGAATGTGCATTCTGATGTTGTGGGGTAGACCATTCTATAGACATCTACTAAAATCCATTTGTTCAAAAGTTTGATTTCATTCTAATATTTCATGGTTGATTTTTTGTCTAGTTAATCTGTCTTTTTGTGACAGTGGGGTATTGTGGTCTCCCAATACAACTGTATTAAGGCTTATTTGATTTTTCATGTCCATTAGTAATTGTTTTATATAGTTGGGCACACTGGTATTTGTTGCATATATATTTATGATTGTTATCTCTTCCTCTTGAATTGTTTCCTTTACGAGGATGTAGCAAGTTTTTTTAAATCTCTCTTAATCAGTCTTGACTTGAAACTCACTGTCTGCAAATAGAATAGCTACCCTTGCTTTTTTCTGCGTTCCTGTTGCATGGAATATTGTTTTCCATTCTTTGACTTTCAGTCTATGAATTTCTTTCTTAATTAAATGTGTTTCTTGTATGCATATTGTTGATCTTGCTTCTTGATCCATTCCATCAGTCTGTGTCTTTTGATTGGTGAATTGAGATCATTAACATTGATGGTTATATTTTGGGTGCAGTGGCACACCCCTGTAATCCCAGCACTTGGGAGGCTGAGGCAGGAATATCACTGCAAGTTTGAGACCGACCTGGGCTACAAAATGGCCAGCCTGAACTGCATAGTGCAACTCTGTCTCAAAAAGACAAAAAAAAAAATTGATGGTTATAACTGATATGTATTGACTTATCTTTGTCGTGTTATTTGGCTAAAACCTTTATTTTCCTGTTGTTGGCTCTTCCCATTTTTTCTCCTCCCTCTAATTGTTTGCCTTGCCTGGTGGATTCCTTCTTTTGGGGTTCACGGAGCTGTAGACCTTATTATCCCTTTTGAGATTGTCCTTCAGAACATTTTGGAGTGCTGGTTTGGTAGTGATAAATTTCCTCATATGTTCTTTGTCATGGAAGTATCTTATTTCTCCATCAATTTTGAAAGATCGTTTTTCAGGATAAATCAATCTGGGTTGAAAGCTGTTTTTCTTGAGAAACTGGAGTACTTCACTCCAAGCTCTCCTTGACATGAGAGTTTGTGCTGAGAAGTCAGCTGTAATTCTCATGTAATTCTCTTTATAGGTGATTTGTTTCTTTTCTCTAACAGCTTTTAGGATTCTATTCTTATGTTGAATTTTTGGAATCTTGACTATAATATCCTGGCTGTAGATTTTTTTTAATTGCTAATTGGAGTTTTATGTGTCTCACTTATTTATATGTCAAATTCTTTTTTCTCTACCAGGGAAGTTTTCTGTTATGATGTCTGTGAACATTTTTAAATGACATTTGTGGCATTTGTGCTTGTTCACTGACTCCAATTAATCTTATATTATTCCTCTTTGACTTGTCTAGCAAGTGCTGGATTGATTTCTCATGTTCCCTTGCTATTTTTGAGAAATCTTTCTTTTCCTGGTCACTAACTGCAAGCCTGTTTTCAGTATCTGAGAGCCTGTCTTCACAGTGGCCTAATCTGCTTTAAATATTTCCAATGGAGTTTTTACTCTCCTGGATATCTACTTGAATCTTCTTTATGAATTCCATTTCTTTCCTATGGTGAGTCCCATAATTTGCTTAAACTCATCTGTTTATTCTGTGTCTGCTCTAATGTTGCTAAGCATGGAGTGTATTTTGATACTCTCTGTAGTTAATCTGAGAAATTATTTCTGATTTCATTTTTTTCCAGAGCCTGACTTGATTGCTTTGTTGTTTCCACTTCAGAGAAACCTGGTGGGGGATTTTCTGATTGTGCCACTTCATTGCCCCCTGGATTTGCTTTTGGTGAACTGGATGTCTGAAGTTGTATGTTGCTTAAATGTCTTCTCATTTTATTTTCTCTCTCTCTTTTAGTTTAATTACTGAGATGATGCTTGTAAGTTGCCCATGGTGTGTTGCTTTATTGGTCGTATTTGGACCTTTAGGTGATGATTACTTCTCTGAGGTGTCTTCCAGGTGTAGCTAGTTTTTGGGTTTCCAGTCTGTTGGAAGATCTTACCTCTTCAGTTTGCTGGAGATGAGAAGTTGTTGCTTGTTTGGCCCAGTCCCTGGTCCTTTGGCACTGTGCCACCATATTTTCTGTGACCTTTAGTTAATCTCAATCATGGATTATCAGGACCAACAGATCTTCAAACAATTATGTCAATTTTGACTATAGTAGTACCAATAGCACACAGCCTATGAAACAACAAACTATGAGCTAGGTTTGCAATTATATAACAAAATGTAAGACAAACCAGATAATTACATATAATATATAAGTCTCTGATGTGTCAGTTTTGCCCATGGGGTTAAAATTTAAAAATGTATTAAGGCGAAAATAGAGAAGTGGAAGAAGAGAAAGAGATTAGAAGTAACATTGGAGGACAAAGGGAGATCCCACCAATTTAGGGAAACTTGTGCAGAAGACTGAAGGAAAAGAGAGACGGAAGAGATAGATAAAGGAAGAACAGAACAGAACCACACCCACAAAGAGGTTAGGAACCACTTTCACACTCATATAAACAATGAAGGAAAAAGACAAATGGGGGTAGTGGGGATGGGAAACAGTTCACTTCCAGGATTCTCTCTGGGCTCACTATTAGGCAACCTGTGTGGACAGTCCTGAACTGTGCTGATCTATACCAGCAGGCCAGCAGTTGCTGTAGGGCAGAGTAGTGGATAATCTCAGACAAGAATCACTGGGTTTACCACAGTCCAAGCGATTTCCATGGGTCTGGGCTCTGGGCTTACCCAGCCCATCTCCAAAATGGCTCCTGGCTAACTGCTCTCTCCCCATGGGAGGCCCAAGTCTTCTGCACTCACTGCTAGCCAGTGCCATCCTCTACGTCCACTATTCCCCTCCACTGCCACGTCTCTCTGGAGAGGTCTCCAGAGTTGGAGTGACCAGCTATCGCCATCACCGTGACCATGTGTTCCCAGATTCAAGCAGTTCCTCTTGCACAGTGAGTCCCACCTCAGGGCAAAGGCACTGCCAGCTACCACCTTCATTTTTCTTAAAGTTTTTCTTTTTACTCTGTGAGCTTAAATTCACACTTCAGATTATTCCTGAGTCCTGGGGACCCACTTCCTTCCTTCTTGCCTGCCTCACAATGCTATATTCCAGCATCTGGATGGTGACTGTCACAGCAGCTGTTTTCTCTGCTGCTTACCACTCCACCATCTTTCTGGAAGTCCTATAATTTCGTATACAGAAAATTCTGCAAAATACACACACATAAAGTTGTTGAAACTAATAAAAGTTCCAGCAAGGTTATATATTTTATTAGGGTTCTCTAGAGGAATAGAACCAACAGAATGTATATATAATTATAAAAGGAGATTTATTCAATTTGAGTACAGGATCAGGTTCTATATAGTCCCTCTGTGGTTGTATGGATGTTGGAGAGCCAGAGAAAAAACTGGTATCTCTGTAACTGCTCAGTTGTCTCACAACAGGAGGGATCAATGGTGCAGCCCAGTCTAAGGCTGAAGGCTAAGAGAACCCGGGAGATTTGCTGGTGTAAGTCTACAGTGACAGGCAGAAGAAACAGGAATAAAATGTCCAAACCATGCACCCACTTAAGAAGAATCGGGTTGGCCTGTGCTAGCTGGCTTCCTCCTTCTGATTTTGTCCCATCTGGGCAATATCAGTCTACCGACAATGCTTCTCAGATTCAGAACAAGTCTTCCTCCCTCAGTTTGCTGACCCACATGCCAATCCACAAACACCCAGAAGTGTGTAAAGCTAATCTCCTAGGCATCACTCAATCTAATCAAGTTGACAATTTAGATTAATCATCACAATATTGATATAAGGTCAATATACAAAAGTTAATCATATATCTAGGCACTAACAATGAACAATCCAAAACTAAAGAAGCACTTCCATTTACATTATCATCATAAAGATAGAACACTTACAAAATTTCATTTAAAAAGGTCAAAAGTAATGCACTGAGAACTACACAGCATTGCTGTAGTTTGGATCTTTTGTATTCCTCCAAAAGCCCATGTGTTAGTCTTGTCCCCCAGACTGGTGCTGCTGGGCCATGGTTGAATCGTGTGTGTGTATGTGGCAGGAGTGGTGGTGAGAACTGTTAGGGCATTAGGAATATGGCCTTAAAGGAGGTGGTGTTCCAGCCACTTTCTCTTTTGCTTCTTAGCCAAGACATGAGCGGCTTTGTTTGGAGGTGTTTTCCTGCTGTGATACGCTGCCTTTTCATAGGAGCAAAAACCATGGGGCCAATTGATCATGAACTGAAACCACCAAAACCATCAGCTAAGACAAACTTTTTTTCTTTATAAACTGGTTATCTCAGCTATTTATTTCAGTAATGGAAAGCTTACTAACACATATACCAATGAATAAATTTTTAAAAGATAAAAATACAATCAGTACAGTAGTAGATTCCTATGATCGCAGCACTTGGGGAGTAAGGTGAGGCAGGAAGATTGTCCTGAGTTCAAGACCAGCCCGAAATATACAGCAAGATCCTCATAAATATCACATTGAGATATTTATAAATAAATGGATGCAACTTGAGACCATACTAATAAACAAAATAAATCAAACTCATATATATAAATACCATATAGTCTCCCTAGTGTAAGAAATGGTAAGAGTACATAAGATTTTATGGTGAACATGATTCCCCATTACATTGCTTTGAAGCCTTATAATGTTTTCATTCATCAGTTGGAATGGTTCTATTCTATTTTGTTGGATTTTATTATGTGTGATGGTATGAACAGCTACTTTGAAGAAAACAAGACATTATGGCAGCCATTGCTGATTTAGTATCATCTTGCTTTGAAGTCCTACCATACTTTTGTTCTTCTATTACCATTGGTTCCATCATGTTGTGTCTTATTGGATTTTAATATGTGTGATAGTATAAACAAATTTTTATGGAAAATGAGATATTATAGTAGCCATTGTTCATTTTCTGTTATTTGGTTCAGAATACCCTGTAATACTTTCATTCTCTTAAATATTTTTATACTATTTTGTTATGTTTGATATTACTGTGTGAAGCTATGCTCAACTATTTGAAAGAAAGAGACATTATGGTAGCTACTGTTAATGCCCGGTTGTCTTGTTGTGAAGTGCTGTGTTGCTTACATTGTTCTGTTCTGATCTGCTTTGTTCTGTCCTCTTTTGCTTTATTCTTTTTAAAATAAAATTAAAAAAAAAGATCAAGCCGGGCATGGTGGCTCACGCCTATAATCCCAGCACTGGGGAGGCTGAGGCAGGAGGATCGTTGTGAGTTACAGACCAGCCTAGACTACAAAGTGAGCTCAAGGCCAGCCTGAACTGCATAGAGAGACCCTGTCTCAAAAAGACAAAAAAAAATCCTCATAAATAAATAAATTCCATGGCCATAGATTGGAACATTCACTATTATTAAAATGACGATATTATTCAAATTGTCCTACAGATTGAATACAATTCATTTGAAAATTCTAGTTGCCTATTATTTAGAAATTATTATTGTAGTTCTGAAGTATTCATGGAAATGTAAGGGACCCAAGATAGTTAAAAGAATCTCAAAAAAAAAAAAAAGAACAAAGTTAGGGAACTCATGTTTTATAATTGTGTGTGTGTGTGTGTGTGCCGGGTATCAAACTCACAACCTTGTGCTTGCCAGGCAAGCGCTTATGCTGCTGAGCTAAATCCCCAGCCCCATGTTTTATAATTTCAAAATTTGTTATAAAACTAAAGTAACAAGATAGTGTGGGACCGGGGATTTAGCTCAGCGGCATAAGCACCTGCCTGGGAAGCACAAGGTCATGAGTTTGATCCCTGGTACCAAAAACACAACAAAAAACAAAAAAACAACAAAGACGGTATGGTCCTGGCATGAGACTAGATATATAGCTCCGTGGAATAGAACTGAGAGTTCTGAATAAATCCATCCATACATAAACAGCTGTTTGTTTTTTTCTTTAAACAAAGGTGCCAAGACCATTCAAAAGAAAACAATAGTCTCTTAAATAAACAGTGCTGGGAAAATTGAATAGCTACAAACAAAAGAATGAATTTGGAACCTGTTATGGTTTGTGTCTGGATGTCCCCCCAAAGCCTCCTGCAGTCATGGGGGCAGGCTTCGAGAGTTTGTGACTGATCCATGGTCCAATGCTGGGATTATGGCTGTGAGTGCTACACTCAAGTGGATGTGGCCTACATACAGTATAAGGGACAGAAAGAGTCTGTTCTCTCACATCCCTCCCTTTTTACACTTGTTGCTTTTGCTGTCTTCCACTGCCATGAACTGTGCCCTCTGCCATGAGCCACCCTGCCTTGGACCCAGCAGATTATGGACTGAAACGTCTACAAACTGTGAGCTAAATAAACCTTTCCTTCCTTCATTTTGGGAGTCAGATATTTTTTCTCAGCAATAAGAGGAAAGTACCCAAGACAGAGCCTGTTTTGATTTTGATCTAAAATGTCCCCCAAATCTCACGTGTTTGGGAGGTGACTGGATGGGGGAGTGAACCTATACTCATTGAATTCATTCATTGATGAGTTCAGTAGCTAAATGTGCTGTTCCAAGGTGGAGGCAGGTTATGGGCGTGTGACCTTAGGGTATATATTTGTCCCTGGTTCCTCTCTTCACACTCTGTCTGCTTTCTTTGCATGGTATGCATTGGGCACATTTTCCTCTTCCACGCCCCTCTGCTATCCTAGCTATGCCTTGGGCCTGCTGACCATGGACTGAAACCATGAGCCACAATGATCTCCTCCTTTAAATGGTGGGTGTTTGGTATTGTATCCGTTATCAGGGAAGTGACAAAGACAGATATTGCTACTGAGTGGGGTTATTGCTGTAACTATACCTGACCACATGGTTTAAAAGTCTTCAGAACTAGTTTTTTTTTATTTAATTTTTATTAACTTGGAAGTAGTAATATAAAACAAAACAGGACGGAATAAAGCCAATTGAGACAGTGTGGTGAAATTGGCACAGAACATCACAGCAGGTCACCAGGACAACAGTAATAGGCAACACTGTATATCTTGTTGTCTTCACAATAGTTATTCTTCTACTAGGTACAGCAAAATCAAAAGAAATACACAACATTATAAAACACATCAACACAGAGCATTGAATAGAGCAACACTTTTAATCAGAACAAAGCAAAACGGTGATAAAAATATCTGCCTTCAGAGGTAGTAGAAGGAAACTCCCCCCACTTGCTGGTCACCTCCCAAGAGATACCCAGATCCCTGGATCCTAATTGTTAAGGGGGGGAGGTGGTATGTTTGATTCTAAGCCCGGGCCCTGGTAGGCAGCAGGCTGGTTACTGGTTGGCTCAGCACCCTAAGTTCCAACATGGTGTGGATCTCAGGAAATGCTGTTGCTTCTTATTTCCCTGCCCTGGGGTGGCTGTGGCTTGCCAGACCACAGTCACTTACCAGGGCGGCAGGCTGGTTCAGAACTAGTTTAAAAGAAGAGTTTACAAAGGATTGGAGATGCTGGCTAGAGACCAGCATTAGGACCCTGTAAGCTGAGCATGATGAGAGATCGTGGTCACATTTTAGAAGACCAAACTAATGATAGAAATACAAACAGTAAAGGCCAGGCTGAGGTTTCAGTTGGGAACAAAGACTCCATTAGCAGAAAATCTGGCCACATTTTGCCAGTGTTCTGACACTTTGTGGGAGACAGATTAAGAGCAGTGGACTAATTAATATGTGTGGCATGGGAACTACTATTTACTTTTAGCCAGGTTTATAGTAGAAATCAAGGCACAGCTGGGTGTGGTGATACATGCCTGTAATCCCAGCATGTGGGAGGCGGAAGCAGGGTCTCTGTGAGTCTGAGGGTAGCCTGGGCTGCATAGTCAGTAAAAGATTTGCCTGAGCTCATAGAAAGACCCTGTCTCATAAAAACAAAGGAAAAGAAAAAAATGACAGTCAAATTACTTTAAAAGTGTACAATTCCATCAGAAAGGAAGTGCTTGCAAAGTTGGCATAGTAGGTGAAAAGACCAGTGTCAAAAAGAAGTCAAGTATTTTGCATCAGAACAACTGAAAAGATGATTGGAAAACATTTCAGGAATTGGCCAGATCTGACTATGGAAGGCTCAGACAGTCAAAGTGTAAACCTTTCATTTGAAAAGAGAGCCAAGGGTACCCTGTGCATTCAGGGGCACAGAGGGAAATGTTTCCCCAAGTTCAACCATTGCGGCTGTCAGAAGCCATTGCAGCCATGATCAAAGGGGTCCTGGCTACTTTTCAAGTCAGTGGCAGATCTTGGATAAAGATCCAAGTGGTGTTGATTTTATAGGCATGTGGAATGCAGGATTTATGGGGTCATAAATACTTCTACCCAGATTTCTAAAGAAGACCCAGGAGACCAATCAGTGCACCCCTTGACAGTGCTGTGTATAAAGCTGTGAGAGTGAAGCCAGAGTGCTGAGGAGACTCCAGGAATTTGGAAATGCCAGAAAAATGCGTTGTCTGCTGAGGAAAGCTGCAGGTGTTAGGCAGAGTCACCCCGAAAGAGGATTTGAGTGTGGCACCCAGCAGTGATGTAGGGTCAGGGCTACCCAAGCACTTTGGAGATGACATCCCACCACAAATTACCCCAAGTACTGGACACAGAACCACGAGTTTTAATGCTTGTCCTGCTGGATTTTGGTCTGTTTTGGTCCAGTTCCCTTCTATGCCCCTATTCTGCCCTTTCAGAATGAGACTATATATTCTGTGTCATTGTGTGTTGGAAATATTTCACTTTCTTTTTATTTTTACAGGAATTCACAGCTAAGAGTTTGCCTCGAGTATGAGAGAAGACTTTGAACTGAGATTTTTCAGCAATGCTGAAGCTGTTAATATACTGGCAACTCATAGAGATGAACTAAATGCACTTCACATAATGGGAGGGATATGAACCTTTTGGAGCCAGGGGTGGAAAGTTATGGTTTACGTCTCATATGTCCCTCAGATCCTGTGTTTGGAAGGTATTGTAGTTAGGGTTGGCAAGGAGAACAGTGTAATACAGGACACATAAATTACAGAATTATTTTATAATAGTCATCCAGTCAACACAAAAAGTGCAGGAAATCTGTCCACACACTAAAGATCCACCAAAATCCAGGTAAGGTCTTGGATCCCATGGCAACATCGTGCATGAGACCTGCTGAAGACCTACAGCCCATGACAATGCCTCATGCAAGTCTGTTTCAAGGATCTGCACTGGGAAGGCCCAAAGACCAGCAGTAGACTGAAGGATCTGTGCCGGCAGGTTACAGTCAGGAAGTGATGCTCAAAGTAAGTACCAAAGCTCCCCTGAGAAGTATCACAGCCATCCTCAGCAAGAAGATCCCAAGCTCCTCCACAAATGAGAACAGCTGATTCATAATCAGGAAGCCAACATGACAAGCTTCTCCAAGAGACTGAATAGCACACCTGCTTCCCCTCCAGAGCCAGAAGCTGATGCTCAAAGCAAGGACCAGAGCTCCCCCAAAATGAACTGCAGCCATCCTTAGTGACGACAAGGTCCTGAGCTCCTCTGATGATGAGAACACCCAAGTTCACTTCAGGAAAGAAGTTTGACAAGCTCCTCCAGGAGAACCAATAGCACCCAGGAAAAGCAACAAAACTAATTCTTCCCCTCCAGTTCACCTTTTAACTTGGCAACAATCCTCAGGTGGGCCGCCCACACTCAGCACCACGCTGATTCAGTTCACCAGTTAGCAATCCACCACGGAAGATGACTGAATTGTGGGAGGGCTACACTCATCAATGAAGTCAGTGGGTTCCAGGTGAAGGTGGGTCCCTGGGAACATGACCTGAAAGGGTATATTCTGTTTTTTCTCACCTTAGCAAAATACTTTTATTATTTTTATAATTATAATAAAAGAAATATGAAGTCTTCATTTTGGAATATACTAAAGTCAAAGGAAGTAAAAGAATAAGCACTAATACAATTGTAATGGGGGAAGCTGAGGCAGGAGGATTACCCTGAGTTGCAGGCCAGCCTGGGCTACATAGTGAATTCAAGACTAGCCTGAATTACAAAGAGAAACCCTGTCTCAAAAAAAAATTATAATGGGGAACCTCAATGCCCCACTGTACAAATAGATCAACTAGACAAAAAAACTCAACAAAGAAATATCAGAACAGAAACAAATTTTTGAACAAATGGACTTAGTAGATGTCTACGGAGTGTTGCACCTCACAACCGAAGAATACACATTCTCCTCAGCTGCACATGGGATGTTTTCCAACATAGATCACATACTAGATCATAGAACATGCTTAAGTAAATTCAAAGGCATTGAAATTATCCCATGCATATTATCACACCATAGTAAAATGAAATTGGAAATCAATGGCACAGTCAATGAACAAACCCTGATCACATGGGAACTATCACAAAGAATCATCAACTGAGATCTCATCCTATTGAAAAGTTTTTGCACAGCAAGAGAATCCACCAATAGAATAAAGAGGGAACCTACGATGTGGGAATTTTGCCAGCTTCTTCTCAGACAAAAGACTAATATCTAGAATATATAAAGAACTCAAAAATAAGATCTCCCCAAATTGAAAGATCCAATCAAAAATGGGTATCTGAAATGAGTAGCTACTTATCAGATAAAGAAGTAGAAATGACAGACAAATATAGGAAAAAATGTTCAACATTACTGGTCATTTGAGAGATGCAAATTAAAACAATACTGAAACTCCATTCACTCCAGAAAGAATTATTATTATCAAGAAATCAATTTTTTAAAAAAGAAATTCATTAATAACAAATGCTGATGGGGCTGTGAGGAAAAAGGAACCCTTCTCCATTGTTGGTGGAAGTGGAGACTTTACAACCACTGTGGAAATCAGTGTGGAGATTCCTCAGAAACTAGGACTAGAGGTGCCACTCAACCCAGCTACTTTTCTGTTGGTATCTTTCTGGAAGAATTAAAAGCATACCTCAGAGATATATGCACGCACAGCCACACAGTTTATAACAGCTAAATCTTAGAAACAGCCCAAAGGCTCATCAACCAATGAATGGAAAAAGGAGATGAGGGGGATGTTGTTTTTTGGTTTTGGGGTTTATTTTTGGTACCGGAGATTGAATTCAGAACCTCGCACTTGCCAAGCAGGTGCTTGTGCTGCTGAGCTAAACTCCAGGCCCAATGTGGGCTTTTTAAAAATACTACTTTGGGGCCGGGGATTTAGCTCAGTGGCTTAAGCGCCTGCCTGGCAAGCGTAAGGTCATGAGTTCGATCCCCGGTACCAAAAAAAAAAAAAAAAAAAAAAAAAATACTACTTTGAAGAAGGATAAATTTGAGACATTTCTAGCTAAATGAATGAGGTCATTCTTTTAAGTGAAATAAATCAGACACACATGTGCAAATACCCCATTGTTTCTCTGGTGTGAGTAACCTAAAGTGTAAATAAGGGCCAAAATGTATAATAGATATTGGGAAATGGGAAAAAAACTGTTCAAATGAGACGGGGAACTAGGGAGGGGCAGGGGGGAAGGGAAGGAAAAGATGAGAAAAAAGAATAGAAGGAAAAAATGGAAACAAAGCTGTTAAGGAGGGGAAGAGGAGTTGAAGGGAGGGGAGGAGAATGGGAAAAAAGGAAGCGAAATGTATCAGGGACAGTACAGGTTCCCTATGATAAATGTGATCAATACGTATATACAAAATGCATTAATAAAAAATAAAATTTGAAGCAATATGAAAGCAAAAAATCCTAGGCATCTGAGTCATTTTCTTTGTATATCAGTTCCTCAGTGTAGTCACTGAAATTTTAAATTATCCTTGACAGAATCGTGTCAGGGCTTCATAGACTTGTTGCCATGAGCATCCTAATGTATGTAAACATCAAAGGTCGGTGACTCATGCCTATAATCCCAACACCCTGGAAAGCTGAGGCAGGAGGATCTCAAGTTCCAGCTCAGGACATTTAATAATTTAGCAAGTCTCTGTCTCAGATTTTTTAAATACCACACAAAAAATGTTTTAAATACATAAATTAAAAGACAGGGCATGTAGCTCAGTGAAAACACCTCGGTTCATACCAAGGACAGTAAAGAGAAATAATAAAGGCCCAGGTGATGCTCAAGAGAGTACTGCGTTTGTCAAGACTAGCACTTGCTCGGCTGTGAGGTTGCCGGGACTCTCCAGAAGGAAGACAGCAACATTTCCAGGGCACTTTATCCCAATTCACCATCAAAGAGTCCCAGATCCTGACCATAATTCCAAAAACTGTAAGAGAAAATCAACAGATCACCATGAAGCATAATGTTTTATGCAAAATACTGCAGCGTGGGACACAGGCACATAAGACCTAAAGGGACAAAAGTGAGAGTTTTACCGAGTTTAGCTTAAGAAGTACCAGTTTTGAGACGATTTGGTCAAAAGTAGCTCTCAGAACAAGGAGATGGAGATGGAGATGGAGATGCTGCTCTTGCGGTGTTGCACTGGGCCCTCCCAGCCACATGGAGCTAGTGTCTACAGGCAGCCAGCAGCGCAGACCACGTATAGACTCAGCAGACAGCATTTGTGGCAGTTGACCTTTGACACGGAAACTCAAATTAAATCTCTGATTGAGGAACTAAACACTTAACCAATGTGAGGCCAAAGTTATCTGAAGAGGCTTCCTGTGTATGCTGCAGACCCACAACCCGGCTAAGCAGAACACAGCTGAGAGAGAAAATGTACGCACACAGCCCAAACTACCTCGGTCTGCCTCAGGCCCTTTAGAAAAAAATAGCTATTTACTTTTGACCTTTGCGTCTGGCCTAACATTCCTGTGACCACTCAGTAAACCTCTTGGAATGTGTTGTTAAGTGTAGCTAATATTTTCTATACAGACTGATGAAAATCAGGCCACCAACCTCCACCTCCACCAAACCTAACAAGATAACATCTGTAACCTTTGGAAAAGATTTCCCTGTCATGTGTAGCCTATGCACCCAGTGTCCCCACCAATGTATTTATCCGATGTATTGATTTATGACTTTGTTCTTGGGCTGTAAGTGTTCCCATAACTCTTGCACTTCAGAGCAGGCCATTTAGGACAACCAAAAGCTATCTGTCTGGACCTTGGTCACTCATATTTGGCTCAGAATCAATTATTTGATCTCTTTAAAGCAGCATTGACAATTTGTATCACCACTTAATACCACTGAGATTTGTAGGTGTTCTTTTACTTTGGTATCCCTGTCCAGCAGGACCTGGCCTGCAGCTGACCTGTGATCAATGTCTGAAATATACTGCAGGTTTTTAAAGAGGAAGTGTGTATCCCCCTGTCATTGCAAAATAGGCCTATTGCAAGTGGCTGTCCTATCATTCTTGATCACCTGGAGGCCGGCTGCAGGTGCAAACCCATGCTTTGCCACTCCTGAGCTACGTGACACACTTCACAGTCTTGCTGACCACGTCTGGAATTTTGGAATAGAACAGTATGTTTGTATATTTGTGTGTGTCATTCCGGAAGGCCTTTAGTTCTCACTGTGGGAATATGTTGTATTTTCCTACACTCAGATAGTCTTATCAAATTGATTATATTTTATTTTGCTTTTGGTTTTTGTTTTTTTGAGACAGAGTTTTGCTATGTAGTTCAGGCTGGCCTTGAACTCAGTACTTAGACCAGGCTGGCCTCAAACTCACACCAACCCTCTTGCCTCAGCCTCCTGAGTGCTGGGGATTACAGGCATGCACCATCACACCTTGCTCTCCACATTCATTATAAAGTCTCCTAGAAGAGTTCTATTTTGCTTGGTTTAGAGATAGATGAGCATTATATAAATTGTATATTCCTAAAATTCCTAGAAATTAATAAAATTGAATCTTAAATGATTTTAATATGAAAATGAGGTGTTATAGAAACTAACTCAGAAACATTGTAAGAACTCAAGTTTACATAAATCTTTGCAAACTAACATAGTTTAATAATTTTGGTTTAGGGCCAGGAATGGTGGCTTGCATTTGTAATCCCAGCACTTGGGAGGCTGAGGCAGGACGATTGCTCCAAGTCTGAGGCCAGCGTAGGCTACATGGTGAGTTCAAAGTCATCCTGAACGACACAGGGAGACCTTGTCTCAATCAATCAATCAATCAATCAATCTAAAATAAAATGGGTGGAAGGGACCGCCTTCCTTGACTCCGTTGTTTCTAACTATATTACTCCTCCACATTTTTTTTTTGACACTCTTGCTAAATCACTAAATTGCCAAGCTGGACTTGAATTTGAGATCCTGCTGTTTCAGCTTCCCACAGTGCTGAGAAGGACAGAACAGCAGCTTTACAAATAGAAATTTGTGTCCTGATATTACTGTAGACAGTTGTTAGTTATAAATGTTACAGGCAGTTAGACAGGGCTGGGCCCTCAGCACGGAAGCCAACTGTGGCCAGAGATGCATTCACTGAAGGCCAAGCTTCAAGAAAAAGAAGGAAGGCGCAACTGCTTCCACATACTTTTCCTAGGCATGAGCAGCAGTGACTGACTTTTTTTCCTTTTTTTGGTACCTGGGATTGAACTCAGGACCTCACGCTTGCCAGGCAAGCGCTTGTGCCACTGAGGTATCTCCCCAGGCCTGTGATTGATATTATAAATAGGCATTGGTCACCTTAGGGGAGGGGCCAAAACCTCCTTAACTCACCCTTTGCAGGATAATCCCTGTTAGCTGCTTGTTTACTTGCTGTGTGCTTCCCCATTTGATATATATTACCTAAGCCACTGTGCTTGTCATCTCACTGGCACACCATAGTTTTGTCCTACCTTGAATCCTCCTCACCTTGTGGCTTTGCGCAATGAAACATCCTTGAGAATTGGGGCCACTTTCTGGGGCCCCTTCTGTCTCTCTTACAGAAGCTTCTCTCTCTCTCTCTCTCAATAAATTCTCCCTACTCTTTACCTCCATTGTTCCTACAACTCATTCCTCGATGTTACAGGACAGGAACTCGACACTTGGTACACCTATCAGGTTGTGAGTTACAATATTTCCCTTATATTATTTGGAGATCCACATATCATTTCTATATTATATACCCTATATCAACATTAGACAAATGACAGGGAAGGCAGAGAGCATTGTTTTTGGTATCTGCTATTTTTCGATCACCTGTAACTTAAAATATTCTCTTTCCAACATGGCAGATATGGGGTGGCATATTCTGATTGCATACATCACTTCATTGAGTTTCCACTGTCAAATAATACTTTAGTTAATTACCTGGTGCTTTCTTTCACAATCTAAAATATCCGAAATCTCTTGAATCCATTCATGTTATTTCCAATATTACCAGTACCCACCTTGCCAAAATGTGATCCTTCCCCTGAACTACTGAACTAGCTATACGGTCTTCCTTACAGTTTAAACTATGTGTTAATTAACTTTCCGTTGCTGCGACTACCTGATATACATTACTTAACATGAGAGTTTAGTTTGGCTCATGCTTCCAGAAGTTTCGGTCCATGTCATTTGGCTCCATGTTTCTGGCCTATAGGAAGGCAGAGAATCATGCAGAGAGAGAGGGACAGTGACAGAGCAAAGCTGCTCGTCTGACCATGGCTGGGAAGGGTGGGTCAAGGACATTACATCCCCTTCCAGGTGATCTACTTTCTCTTCCCAGGCTCTACTTCTTCTTCTTCTTCTTCTTCTTTTTTTTCAGGCTCTATTTCTTAAACTTTCCATCACTTCCCAATAGTGCCATCACTGGAGACCAAGCCTGTGGTGGAAATTCCTTATCCAAGCTATAACGTGGTAACATTAATTAATAAATTTGAGTGGGATTTTGTTGCAATAGAATCTTGCTATGTAGTTGAGGCTGAACTTGAACTCACAGCAATCTTCCTGTCTCAGCCTCCCAAGTGCTAGGATTACACGTATGTATGACCACACCCAGTTAAAATCAAACTATAAATAAATAAAAAATAAAATAGAGTTGGGCTATAGTGTATATTTCTTTGTAACTACCAATGCCTGCTCATTGCCACGCTGACCCTACCTACCTCTCCAACTCCATCTTCTGTTATTTTTCTGCTTACCTATTTGCTCCTTCGCTTGAAATACATGGGTACCTCTAGACACCATCAGCACTTTTTGTCCAGCCCAGAAGTTTGTGCTTACTGTTCTTTCTACCTGAATGTTCTTTGATCATATACTTACATTTATGCAAGTGAAATGACTTAGGGTGGGACCTCTAGATAGCTCAAGATGAGGCCAGAGACCAAAAAGGCCAAGTGACTAGAAAATTAGAGTCAGAAGAAGGTGGTGTTGTCAGGTAGCTCCTTTTAGAAATGGCTTGCCAATTAAATGTACCCCAGGTCTTTCCTGTCTCCAAGAGAGAATTAAATAAGACAAGCCAAAACTGGTGCCAAAAGTTTATTTAAAAAGTGGGGGTGTCTTAGTTTCTCTCATTGTTGGGACAAAATACTCAATGCCCAACATTAAGGAAGAAAAGGTTTATTTATCTCACAGTTTGTAGAGGTTTCAGTCCATCATCAGTTGACTCCAAGGCAGGGAGGTGTGGCAGAGAGGCAACAGTTCACAGTGGCAGAAGACAGCAAAAGCAACAAGAGCAAAATGGGAGGAGTAAGTCTCTTTTCCTCACTTATATTGGAAGCAGCTTACCCACCCTAGGACCATCTATATGATCCCTCTGGCACAGACTGAGAATGTTTACAAAGTAAGGACCCTGGCCCCTTGCTGAGTTGCTTAGTTAGACTTCTCAACTTCTCAGGCTGACACAATGAATCAACTAGCACAACATCCTATGGTGTAAAAAGCCACCTAGGGCATGTCCTCTACATCCTAGAATATAGAACTGCTGAGTCACTTAGTTAAGCTTTGAAACTTCCCAAATTGACAAAATCTATCCACTCCTTGTCAGCTTGGCAATCAGACACATTTCTTCAAACTGGTTTCCAGATACAAAGACATATTTATTCTTATCATTTCACAACTTGAACATTATAACACAGGTTTAACAATCCTTAAACCAGTGTTTAGTCTATCAATCTCATATTAGAACCAGGACATTCTGCCCCAGGACCCCAAAGACTCAGGTATGTCCCTTTATGCAAAAGACATTTAGTCCATCTGGAAGAGTTACTAAAGTCCTGATATTTTCAGGATTTCCAAAAAGTTCAAGTCTCATGTCTCCTCTGAGATTTAAGGCAAGCTTTCATCCATGAGCCTCCGTACAAATTAAAAGCCAAACACTTCCAACATTCAATGGCACAAGATAAATATTTTTATTTCAAGAATTACAAACAGGGAAATACAAAGGATTGGAACCAAAGCAAGTCCAAAATCTAGCAGGGCAAACATTAAATCCTGTAGTTCTGCGCGCAGCATCCTTGGCAATCTGCAGCAAATTGTGAGCTCCACGTGGCTTGAGTGGATCCACCTCTACGGCACTTCCGGTGGTTATAGCTCCTATGGCTTCTCTCTTGGGCTGGCTTTGCCCTCTCCCTGCAGTTTTCCTCAGATGATCCATGTTCCTGGTTTCTCCAAGCTTCTAGGGTCTCCCCTGAACCTTTGGCTTCACATTCACAGCTTCGCACAGCCCCTTCTCAAGGGTTCATTGCCTGGCATGCCAGCCCCCCGCCTTTGGTACCAAGGATCAAGCTCCCAACCTCTGCTCTTACCAGGCAAGCGCTTCAGCCACTGAGCTAAATCCCCAGCCCAGCCCAGGCCTTTTGAAATCAAGGTAGAAGCCTTTTAACCCCACAACTCTTACATTCTGCATGTGCCTAAAAACAGCACCACATGGATCTTGCCACGGTCTACTGATCCCTGGAGCAGTAGCCAAGCCTCCTTCTCTCCTGGCTGGAGGGGTTGAGTGCCTAGATCACTGAGCACTCTGAATCCAACTCTGAGGAATGTATTTTCTATGCTGCCGCCATTCTGGAACATGGTGCTCTGTTTCTTTCTCCTCAAAACAAAGTTTTTCACTATTTAGAATATCAATCATGGTTGTTTATCTCAGGGGAAGTATGTGGGTGCATTCATTTTATCTTTTGTTTTGAAGTCTGGCTCTCAGTGGAGGTTTCTGTCTCCCCCACATTTGCAATGCACCCCATCTTCTACCCTGACTCCTTTGAGCACCTAGCCCTGTATGACTGCCTATAATATTTCTACCTAACTTATCTATCACATTCGTATCTCCTGAACTGACTCCTTTGAGGGCCTAGCCCTATAAGACTGCCTATTAATTCCTATCTAATTTAGCTATGTATTACATTCTGTGCTGTCTTTAGAGGGAAGTTGCGCTGTCTTTAGAGGAGAGTTGTGGTAATCTTGATTTATAGCTGGTCAGAAGCACAGATCTCAACCCGGCATATAAGATTACAGGCAGAAATGAGAGACATTTACATGGAACTGGGGTATTAATCTGTGGGCCCTGATGCTGTTTCCAAACGCAAGATGTCAGAGTGAGCTGAATGATAGCACATCCAACTGATGCCTGCTAGAGGACTGCTTGTTGGTGGGGAGAAAGCCCTACTCCTCGGTGACTAGAGTGAGGTGCTTTGGTCGGGAGCAAGTGTTTGCCAGGCCCAGGAGGGGAGCAAAGCTGGTGTCCCTTTTACAAGACTGTTAAGGTGCCTTCAGAGGTGTTTGTTTCTCTTTCAGTTAAGACTCTAGAGAAACAAGGATTAAATTCTATGCTCAGGACTGTGTCTGCCACCTTTGAACACATGATCATGACCTCCAACTGAGCGTGCTCAGGAACGTTCCCGAATGTCTTGGTTATTTTTCTCTTGTTGGGACAAAATACCCGACACCCAAAATGAAGGAAGGAAAGGTTTATGTAGCTCACTGTTTGTGGAGGTTTCAGACTATAATCAGCTGGCACCAAGGCAAGGTGGCATGGCACTGGGCAACACTTCAAGGCGGCAGTCAGCAAAAGCAACTAGAAAAAAGGAAGCAGTGAACAAGCCTCTTTTTCCCCTTTGTATTGGCCACCCCCCTTCCAGGGCTGACCATTCCCCTTCCAGGGCTGGTGTAGCCTCATAAAATCTCCTTGCCCTCCTCTTGTACAGGACAAAGATGTTTACAAAGCAAGAACCCTGGCTCCCTGTTGAGCCTTTGGTTAAACTTCTAAACTTCTCAGATTGACACAATGTATCAACCCTAACACCAAGGCTGTGATAAGTCTTCCCTAGAAGCCTATGTGCAAGTTTCCCCCAATGAAAGCCTAAATACCATGATCTAAGTGTGTTAGTCACATTTTACCTGGTTGTTTCCTGTTCTCAGCCAGAATGTAAGCTCCATGAAAGCAAGGGCATTACACTATAATCACCTCTGTTTCCTTGGGGCCAAGAAAGCAGCCAAAAGTGATCTAAGAAAAGTTTGACAAATATTTATTTATGAATGAAAAGGTCAGCAGGCTTGTTGGACCTTGCCCTGTGTTCCCCACCGTACTGAGCTGAAAAGCCATGCCGGTCCTGGAGAGTTGCTTTTCCTTTTCTTAGCATCTCCAATGGTATTTTGCTTAATGTCCTTTGCCTCCAGGCATAAACCCAGTACAGAAGAGTAGAAAGGGGGTTGCAGTGAAGCTACCTACATTCTCTGATTTCCCCAGGAATGCTCCCTCTTCCTCCAAGCAGCACTCCATGCCCAGCCTTGGAACGGAAGGTCCCCTTGCGTAGAGTGAGCCAGACCAGAGGCTGTGGAGAGGGGCCAAGGCCAGGGTTGCAGCCATGCTTCCTGCTTTCTTTGTATTCATAGTGAGTGAGAGTCTCAGGATTCCAAACAAATGTCAATCTAATCATTCTCACACTTAAAAAGAGAAGCAAATTAGCATTTTAGCCCCTTGATTACATTTGGTTTGGCAAATTATTTACTGACCTGGATTTCAGAATCTGATTTGTGGTTATGCTCTCCTTCCAACCTGAGTTGGAAACTTCCTCACTGCATGGTGTGGGGAGAATCAGACTACTGGATTGGCTTGAAGCTCATTCAGTAGATGATACCTGCAGGGTGTCTGCTCTGGGCCAGAGGCTCCCATAAAGCAGCCAACCACAAACAAGAATGTTTTGCCCTGGAGGAGTGTCCATGGAGTGGGATGGGGTAGGGAAGATAACACAATAAATAAATGAATTGCATGGGATGTTGGGAGGTGATAAGTAAGTACTTTGCATGAAAGGAAAAGTAAACAGAGGTACAGAGGTTAGGAGTGGGGGCAGAGGTTGCAGTTTTAAACACAGCAGCTCATTTAGAAGTGAGGAGGTGAGAGAATCAGCCAGGTGAAAGTTTAAGGACAGAGCATTCCAGAGGGAATAGCTAATACCACATACCACAGCCTGCAGTGTGTGTGTGTGTGTGTGTGTGGCAGTATGGCTGGAGCTGGTGAGAGAGCAGGACAGAAGATGGCCTAGGAGTCCTGGGGGTCGGATCACCTTGGCCGGAGTGTTTCCTCTGAGTGAAGAGAGACAGGACTCATTTGAAAGAAGTGCTCAGGGAGTGGGATTGTGAACATACTAAGGGGGGTATGGACAGAAGTTGGAGGGACCACAACTGTGCTATGGTGGCAATGCAGGCCAGAAATGATGGTAAGAAGGAGCTGGGAAAATGGTGACAAATGGTTATTAGACAGCTAAGATAGGTAGAAATATTATAGGCAGGCAGACAGGATTAGACCCCCAGGGAGTCAGTACAAAAGATGAGAACACAGCACAACTGTGGCCAGAGGTGTATCTGCTGGAGGGCAGGCCTCAACATAAAGACAAAATGACCAGGCCTACATGCCTCCCTGAAAGATAAACAGTAAATTAACATTCACATCAGTGGGTGGCTGGAACCCCAGTTGCATCCCTTCCTAAAGAGGTCCTTGTTCTTTCCAAGTACACTTGCTACATGATCTGTTTCCCCTTTGGATCATGAATTACCTAAACGGGAACGCAGATGAGGAGAGCAAGTTAGAGTCTTAAGTTCTCATCTCAAACAGAGAATTAAACAAAATGAGCAAATAAAGCAGTGGCAAAGTTTATCTGAAAAGGGGGCTGGGGATTTAGCTCAGTGGCTTAAGCGCCTGCCTGGCAAACTCGAGGTCGTGAGTTTGATCCCAGGTACCCAAAAAAAAAAAAGTTTATCTGAAAAAGTAAAAGTGAAGAGTAAGAATTCCACAAGCCAAGCAGTAAGCAGCCAGCCGCCCTGGTAGGTGACTGTGGTCTGGCAAGCCGAGGCCACCCCAGGGCGGGGAAACAAGAAGCAAGAGTGTTTCCTGAGATCTGCGCCATGTTGGAACTTAGGGCACGGAGCCAACCAGTAACCAGCCTGCTGCCTACTGGGGCTCGGGCTTAGAATCAAACATACCACACACACACACACACACACACACACACACACACCCGGTCAACAA
>PVJX010026256.1:0-26061 GCA_004027295.1 Dolichotis patagonum | reverse complement strand
CTGAAACAGGGTGAGCTTAGCTAAACAACAAATGTTGCCTTCAAGCTGTGTCCTATGGGGCCTTGTAAGCTATTTGAAAGAACTGGGATTTTTTTTTTTAATTTTAAGGAAAATAAAACAAAAGAGAGCAGAACAAAGCAGATCGGAACAAAAAAACATAAGCAACCCAGCACTGTACAATAAGACAACCAGGCATACTCCTAGGCATATTCCCATAAGATCTGAAAACATCAAACCACAGTGATATATGTGCACCCAAGTTTATAGCAGCAAAATTTGTAATAGCCAGATCTTGGAAACAACCTAGGTGCCCATCAACAGACGAATGGATAAAAAAGTTGTGGCATTTTTATACAATGGAGTACTACTTAGCTATAAAGAGTATATACTGAGAGAGAAATAAGAGAAGCCACACCCTTCACACTAGAACACTAGAGTAAATATCACATTGAGATATTTATAAATAAATGGACACAACTTGAAACCATACTCATAAGTGAAATAAACCAAACTCACATGTGTAAATACCATATAGTCTCCCTAGTATGAGAGTTGGTAAGAGTATATAAGATTTTATGGTAATCATGATTCCCTATTTCATTGCTTTGAAGTCTTTCAATGTTTTCATTCATCAGTTGGAGTGATTTTATTCAGTTTTATTTGACTTTATTATGTGTGATGGTATGAAAATCTGTTTTGCAAAAAAAAAAAAACCATTATGACAGCCATTGCTGATTTAATATCGTCTTCCTTAGAAGTCCTATCATGCTTCTACTCTACTATTACCATCGGTTCTATCATGTTGTATCTTATTGGGATTTTAATATATGTGATAGTATAAACAAATCTTTTTATTCAAAATGAGATATTATAGTAGCCATTGATCATAGTTATTTGGTTCAAAATGTCCTGTAGTTCTTTCATTCTCTTGAATGGTTTTATAATATTGTGTTATGTTTGATGTTATGTTTGAAATTATTGTATTTGAAACTATGCTCAATTTTAGCAGAGAAAGAGATATTTTGATGGCTACTGTTAATGTCCGGTTGTCTTATTGTAAGTGCTATGTTGCTTATGTTGTTCTGTTCTGATCTGCTTTGTTTTGCCCTCTTTTGTTTTATTCTCTTTAAAATAAAAAAAATAAAAAATAAAAAAAAGACAACCGGACATGCAGAAACTCTTTAATAGGATATGGTCACAGTTACTGATTCTGGAAAGTATTTCCCATGTGGTTGGATTCTTGTTCATGAATTCTCTACCTACCCCTATATCTTTGAGATTTTTACCTACTTCGTCTTCCAGCAGATTTAGTGTTTCTGTTTTAATATTTAAGATCTTTGATCCATTTAGATTTTTAGTTTAATACATGGTGATAGGCATGGGTCTAGTTTTAGTCTTTTGCATATGGATAGCCAATTTTTCCAGCATCATTTGTAAAAGAGACTGTTGTTCTTCCAGTGAGCATGTTTGGCCCCTTTAGCAAAGATAAGGTGGTTGAGTTTGTGGTTTGTATCTTCCAATGTATTCCATTGATCTTCAGGTCTGTTTTTATTCTAGTACTATGCTGATTTTATTACAGTAGCTGTGCAGTATAATTTCAAGCCAGGAATTGTGATGCCTCTTTCCTTGCCTTTGCTGCTTAGAATTGCCTTTGATATTCTAGGTCTCTTCTGGTTCCAGATGAATTTTAGGAGTGATTTCTCTAGATCTATGAGGTATGTTAGTGGTATTTTGATTGGGATTGCATTGAATCTGTATAGTAATTTTGAGAGAATGGCCATTTTCACAATGTGAAAATGTTCTTCTTATCCATGAACAAGGGATGTCTTTCCATTTTCTGAGGTTCTCTTTGATTTTCTTTTTCAGGGTATTATAATTTTTCCTGTATAGCTCTTTTACTTGTTTTGTGAGATTAATTCCTAACTATTTTTTTTTTTTTGGATGCTAGTGTGAAGGGTATGGCTTTCTTACCTCTCTTTCAGTATTTTGTTGTTATTGTATAGGAATGCTATTGATTTTTGAGCATTGAGTTTGTATCCAGCTACATTGCTGAATTTATTTATTATATCTAGGAGCCTTCAATGGAGTTTTAGGGTCTTTTATGTAAAGTATCATGCCATCTGCAAATAATGATAATTTAGCTTCCTCTTTTCCTATATTTACTCCTTTTATTTCTCTGTCTTGTCTAATTGCTCTGGCTAGTATTTCCAGTACTATGTTGAATAGGAGCGGTGCTAGGGGACATCCTTGTCTTGTGCCTGATTTTAAGGTAAAGGCTTTCAGTTTTTGACTATTTAATATGATTCTGGCTGTGGTTTGTCATAGATGGCCTTTATCATATTGAGGTAAAGACTACCTATTCTTTGTAAGGTTCTTATCATGAATAAGTGTTGGACCTTATCAAAAGCTTTTTCTGCATCTATAGAGATGATCACATGATTCTTACTTTTGGCTCTATTGATATGGTGGATTACATTTATTGATTTGCATATGTTGAACCATCCCTGCATTCCTAGGGTGAATCCCACTTGGTTGGGGTGAATAATCTTCTTGATGATTTGCTGCATCCTGTTTGCTAATATTTTATTGAGAATTTTTGCATCTATGTTCATTAGGGAGGTTGGCCCATAGTTCTCTTTTTTAGTTGGGTCTTTCTCTGGTTTTGGTACTAGAGTAATATTTGCTTCCAGGAATGACTTAGGAAGAATTGCTTCCCTTTCAATTTCATTGAAGAGTTTGAGGATAGCCATAACCAAAATAAAACTATACCCAGACACATATTAATCACCATCCCAGAAATCCAACATAAGAACAGAATACTAAGAATTAGGATTTCATGTGAAGGTCTGAGCAGACGATCAACCTGAGCTGAACTGTTTTTAAGTGAACGTTTTATGAAACCTATGTACACATTCAGTACCTTGTTTACCTTTCATTGGAGCATAAAGTATCCTGACTAATCGTTATACTCACATTTATTTATGCATTCTTCTATAGATAGATCTTTGGGCTGATTCTAGTTTTTGTCTATTGTTATGGGTAATATTGTAAGAATATTCTTGCAGGTATCTCTTTTGCAGACACATGTGTTAATTTCTTCTGATTTTATGCCCAGGGGTAAAATTTCTGAGTTATAAGATGTAGATGTGATCACAAATTCATCTCTAACAGCAAATGACAAACGTTTTCAAATACACTAGCACTATATCTTCACTAGATATTGTCAAATATTTTTGAAAAAATAGTTGTTTACAAGATATATTGTGGGATCTCTTTGTAAATTTAATTTGAATACATTAGTGACTAGTGATTTTGGTTACTTTTATCATACATGCATTAGTCATTTCAATGTCTTAGATTTCAATAGCATTTTCATATTTCTCCTGTATTTTTAACTTCAATTGTCTTTTCTTTTACCTCCTTCTACTATACAAGCTTTTAGATACAAGTTGGTTTTGAATATGTAGATCAGATATATTTTATCCTTCTCTGTGCACTTTTTTAAAGCAATAAATGGTACTTTTTAAAAGTTTTAGGCTCACAAGGTTAAACAGAAACAGAAGTCCCATAAACCTATCTGGTACCCAAAACATATTTTCTATGCTTTAATATCTTGCGTTCAGGTAACATACTAGTTTCAATTAATGGACCAGTATTGTCAAGTAAAGTTCATAGATTACAGTAGGATACAATGGTTTTACTCTACATTCCATGGATTAAGACAATTGCAGCAGTCATGTGTCAGTCCTTTAAGGATACCACAGAGATTAGTGCCCTAAAAAACCCCCTCTGTTCTTCCTACTTCATCCTTCCTTGCCATTCCACAAGTGATGGAAAACCACTGATCACTTTATGGTTTTCATACTTTTGCATTTTCTAAAATGCCATCATTAGAATCTATTGGGTTTATAACTAGATGTCTTCTAGGATCTAGGATCTAGGGTCTTTGGAAATCAACTGGATATGGGGTTTATAGTTAAGTTGATGCAGGAGATATGGTCTAGTCAGAAGAAGCAGGTGTCCCAGCTTCTATGTTGTGATCAGATCTCCTTTCCTTGCTGTCTTGTTTCAAGCCAGTTGACTATTGACTGAAACTTCTTCTTCTTCTTTTTTTTTTGTACCAGGCATTGAACTCATGACTGCGCACGTACAAGGCAGGTGCTTATGCCGCTGGGCTAAATCTCCAGCCCCTGAAATTTCTATAGAAGGTGAACCAAAATAAACTTTTCCTCCCAGGGATAAGGAATCCTTTTTAGGAATCCGTCTTAGTCTTTTTAGTCAGGCTTGTTTCTTTTATTATTAAAAAAAAAAACACAAAAAGGGTAGAAATGATACAAAATTTCAAAAAATAACATTAAGAAATCATCATTAATTGATATATTACATATTGCTATCTTAGAAGTAGTTGTTCAAATTACAAAATCAAAGCATAAAAAATGAACAGATGATCAACATGCAAAATAGATAACCATACTACTAAGTTTTTGTTAGATCATCAAACAGAATAGTTTATGCAGTCAGGATTATTTTGATTAGAAGTAGACATTTAAATTTTCTTGAAGTTTTTCTGTGACTTGAGTATATTTTTATTTTTCAGTAACACCTCATCCTAATAGCATTCAGTACTCATCAAAGGATGAATAACTTGTTTATTCATTCATCTATTGTAGGATATCCTTCATAGATTATTTTTTATCTTAATGGTTTTTATAATGAACTTTAATTTTAATTATTTTCAATTTGTCAGTCTTTTTCCAAATAATTATTGTGCTTTGTTTCCTAATTATGACTTCTTTCTTGATTTCAATGGAAAGTAGATATTTTTCTATATAGCTAATTCTAGTAGCTAATTTCTCTTAAAACTGTTTTGTACCATATAACCAGGATTTATTTGTACAGATTTAGTAATATAAAAATCAATCCCCTTTTCTTCCCACATGATGTAATGTAAGAAGCCATTATTCAGGGACTTTGCTTTGCAGGAGAGGAGCAGTGTAGGTGATAACTCTGGTAAATATGCATCTTTGAGTCTGGAACTTTTTTGAGGCAATATGCACTGCAAAGACCTATGAAAGGCAGGAAAGATTATCCAAACAGAGAAAAGAGTTTATTATGTATATGCTAAGTGATTCCATGAAAAAATTAAAAATGTGGTAAAGATTAAAAAATCAAGTTTTCTAAGAGAAAATTTGTTTAGAAGAAGAGAAGGAACTGAAGAATGAAAATGAAAGTGAAACACAAATATCAACATGCTCTTCAGGAATAGTGAGTAATAAAAGAGTCAAACTTCAGGAAAAGCTTTGGTAGAACATGAACTTTCACTGGGGAGTATAACCAGGGCCATGTGCATACTGAAGCTCTATGATGGTATTTGGTGTTAGGAGAATGAGTCACAGCAGACTCTGAGTGGCGAGAAGCCTTCATATGTCTTATAGCTTGTAGTTTTACTGTCCAGCAATTAATGTGCTCATTATTGTTGTGGCAGAAAATCAGATTCCATTTCTGGGAAAGACGGATTTGGTTAAGTCTTTGGCACACTAGCATTAACGCTGCAAATTGTTATAAATGAACACAACTAAAATAAAGATTTTCCTCTTTTAATTTTAATTGAATATTTAATTATTTAATTTTTCTTTTTTAATTTTAATTATTTAATTTTTCTTTTTTAATTTTAATTATTTAATTTTTCTTTTTTAATTTTAATTATTTAATTTTAATTATTCAACTGCTATAGTAAACATAACCATTAATAAAGGCAATTATACAATCACATTCTTCCTTTCCATTACAAATATAAAAATGCTGCACTAATTTTGAAATAATATGATTCATGGTTGTGTATTACCAGGAAGATATTTATCAATCTTCAGTTCTTTAGATTATTTTCTTAGCAGCAGTATCATATCATTAATGATAAAAATCATGCAGAAAGAAATTAAATTATTTAAAATCAATTATAAGGAAAACATGCTTTGCATTATAAAATAAATATAATCACTAAATTTTCAGCAATTTTAACCATCTGGATTTTATTGAAAATATTTGCATTTCAATAGTATCTGAAATTGAAATGTTATACAATATATTCACATTTTAATGTTTTTTACATTTAATTTGAGGCAATACATGGAGAATACAGTTTGATCATTTTTCCTTTCGAGAATAAATCCATAGATATCTGTTCTCCAATTTAAATGTCTGTTAGGTTTATCTTAAAAGCTTCATCAATATGGTTTTATAAGAGAACCATATGTCACTAGATAATTTCCCAGGCTAAATTACACTTTATTCAAAAATATTCAAGAGCAGTTACCTGATTCATAAAATATGTGAAAGCATTTTTAGTTGAAAGTTTTGTAAATGACTGAATGGTGACCTCAATTATATTGAACCAATTAGCTAAAATCTTGTTTTCATAATCATCGCTTACTTTCCAAAGAACTTCAGGTGCTTAAATGTTTATTGTGTGATTTTTCTATGCAATCAAATTTTTTAAATTTTAAATTCTGTTGCTTTCATGCTATAATGAAATGCATTTTTCTTTTAGTCATAAGTAATTTTTCTGTGAAAATATTACATTGGTTTTCACATAGCTTTAAGAATGATATTCATGTCTATATAGAATGAGCACTATTCTGGAAAGATTATTAAAATGAATTTCAGTATTTTTTTGAAAGTGAAATTTATGATTTTCTGTTTCAGGCATAATATTAATAATCAATGATTATTTTTACTATATTCATTATTTGTTGAATGGTTTCTACAAGATAATTACTAGACTGTTTATGTAGAATAGAAAAAATTATAACAAGTGAGAAAGACATTATAATTATTTTCTTTCTTATCTGCTAAACTTCAAGAAAGCCATTCAAAATCCAAGTCCTTCCCATTTGTGTGTTTACTACTCCATGAATCTCATGGATTTTATTCCCTCAAACAAGGAAATGCTAAAACATTTTCCAAGCCTTAGTTTGGTAATGATTCACATAATTTTTACTCATGGTCTATTGATTTAAACTATATCTTCCCATCTATAAGCAAGCAAGGCCAACATTTCCAATGAGCCTACTTACATATTTGGGATAAAATAACATTGTGTGTTGGTAAAGAGTTAGTGTTATCAACCTATGCACATAAATTTACTTTTGACTTTTCAAATGCAGTCCTTTATCCCAAGCACACAGGTAAAATGGCTGTATTCCCCAAGAAAGCTTGCAAGGAGACAGAACTATGTAACTGACTTTTAGCCATAAGAGTGTAAATAAAAATTAAACAAGAGAACTGTATAGGAGAAAAAATATATATATATATGATGAAAATATATATTTTTATATGCAAGCAGATACAATGTCACAAAGAAGATAACAATTCAGGTAATTAGTTAGAAAATAGTTCTACATGACTGGGGTACAATGTGGCATTTTGCTATATTATTATTTTGTGGAATAATTAATTGAAAGAAATAACATACCCATCATTTCCATACTTAACAGGACTTTTGTTGCTGATGTTCCTTGTGGGAAGTGGTAAGAGTATTTGGAATCTGTGATTTTGGAGTGCACAATACTTGTTAACCTAGTGAATATTATAGTACTAAGTGAAATGAACCAGGAACAAGGAGAAAAATATCATGTAACTTCACTTATATTTAGAATTTTAAAAAATCTGTTTACCAGAATTAAGAGGAAGAAGTACATAGCAAAAGGTACAGTAACTGTAGTTGGTAATAATGTATTATAATTTCAGTTATATTTCAAAGGATCAATAACAATATCCTTTGCACAGTGAGGTAGAGAATTTTAGAAAACTGAATAAATTATAAGATAGAAATACTTGACAACAACTAATAAATTATCCTGTAGCTTATTCAAAATTTTTTAAAAAACAACAAAAATAGTAGAAGCACATACCCACAATCATAATGAAAGTATATTGAGATTTCTCAGATCCCCTCCAACTTCTCTCCTCCTTCTCCATCCAGCTTTAATATGTAGTTTCACAATTCTTCCCACAAGGAGCAGGAAGGCCACTATTCCTTTCCCCCAACTTCCAGTGACTTTTGTCCATGCCATGTGAATGGCTTTGATTAAAGGAATTATTTTCAGGAGTGAAGTTAGTAGAGAATTTGAAGTGTGCTTGTGTGTTTGGACTTGCCCTGTTGTGTTTTTGCAGTCTCTAAAACTTCCTGCCAGGGCCAGGGATTTAGCTCAGTGGCATAAGTGCCACTGGCATAAGGTCGTGAGTTCGATCCCCCGTACCAAAAAAAAAAAAAGTAAAAAAACACAACTTCCTGCTGCCCTTTCAGGCTATGGCTGTGTTGAACATTCCTAAGGTAGGAGTGAAGCCCACCATCTGCCAGCTGGAAGCAGAATCCAGCTCAGCACCCCAACACCAACCAGTCTTCAAAGACAGAAGTGAGTGTAGCTGTCTATAAGAGAGCTGCCCAGGGTGGCATATACATTGAGAAAAAAGTTCTTATTTTTATGGCCACTGAAATTATAAAGTGATTTATTGCATACAATGATTAAGGAACACAATGTCAGTGTTCATAGAAAATTATCATGACGGGTAGATAGTTAGGAAATATCAAGGACTAAAACAGGAAGATACAAGAATGATGTAAGATGAATGAAATGTTTTACATCTCAATTTTGGTTTTGATTATACAGTGCTATAAAATTTCCAGAATGTGTCAATGTTGCACATATAATGAATAAATTTCATTGTATGTTGCGTGTAACTTAGTAAACCAGTAACCTCCACAATAGGAACATTTTTAGAGATTTGCACTGGATACAAATTGTCAGCATGTACAAAAATATTATCTGCCGCCTAAACATAATTTGATTCTATTTCTGGAAGTATTGCATTTTAGTACCTGAAAATGTATTTTTCAAACATATGTTTATATTTTTGTATTGCTAAAATGAAAATATATTTTAAGTTATCACTAATTGTGCTCTAATATTTAAACTAGTAAATCACATTTACATATAATACATCCAGATCTTAGTATGCAAAACTAACTTTTTATTATCTAACTTTTATTTTGCCATTTATTTCTGTTTCACATTTCTCACATAAAAGAAACTATGCAATATTTAAGCTTGTTTGTCTGCTTTATCTCAATTAAGCAAGAAAAATAAACAAAAGGGATATGGATAGGAAAGGGAGAAGTCAAATTCTTATTACTTGCAGACAGCATGATCTTCTCCATAGAAAACCCAAGATAGTCTTTTATTGCTGGAATTAATAACCAAATTCAGCAACATAGTGAGATACAAAATGAACACACAAAAGTCAGTAGCATATCTGTACACAAATAATGGATTCACTGAGAACGAAATTAGAAAAGAAATACCATTCACATTAACACCAAGAAAATTAAATACTTAGGAATTAACCTAACTAAGGAAATGAAAGACCTCTAGAATAATGACAACAGTACTCTGATAAAGGTCTTGTGCTTGCAAAATTTTGGAAACAATGTTTTTGTCGAAAATAATGATCAATTGATACACACTGTGGTTCACCATAAATTTTAGAATGGCATTTTTGATTAGGAGAAGACAAATGACCGGACAGTATTGAAACTGCCAGGCATAAAGAAAGAAATAATTAAAGGACAGAATAAATGAAATTTGCTTACCTGCTGTATATTTCAAGAATTAGAAAAAAAGTAGAAACATTTAGAAGTTGCCTTGGGTAAGCTGCAGAATGATGGTTTGCATGTTTATTTCAGACAGCTAACTTATCCTTCCAAATCTATATCCTATCGATTAAGACTTGCAGCATGATTAAAATAGTTTTAATTTGGGGTTTCTTCTTAACTAGCATTTCTGGCTTGCAAACGATTTTAGCATACCAATTATGGTTGTGTTTTTTTGCTGTAAAGCTGATGATTTTCAGACTGCAAGATTTATTTTAGTCTTAATGATCATGTAAATAAATTGATTTTTTTGAATGTATATGTCACTAGTAAAATTAAAGAAGTTTGACAGATAAAGTAAATCTCCAAAGAAACTTCTTAGGAAAGAACAATATTTAAAATCTAACAAGAAGTTTGGTTTTGTTTGTTGATTTACTTGTAAACTATATTTGTAATTTCAAATATCATGGAAATCAAATTACATAAAAAGGATATATTATGTAAATTAATTTTAGCTTAACCTTTGGTAGCTTGAAATAAAAAATAAATCCTTCAGATTTTTTTAAATAGAAAATTTAAGAAACCATTGAAGGTAAAATTATTGATATTAAAATTCAGAAATAATTGTTTTCTTGATTTGGCAAGTTATCACAGCAATAGTAAATAAAAGTCCAAAATTTAAGATTAAAAAATAAAGAAAAATTTCTGAACACTCAAGCAATGCAAAACATTCAATCTGGTTTGAAACGTCACCTTTCAGAACATGAAAGTTGCCTGGGATAAATCCAGGGCAAGAATGTGGAAGGTTGGAAAACAAATGTGAATAACTAACTACGGGTTTCTTAGGAACCACAACACACTGGTCCCTGAATGGAATTCCTTTCACTGAGAAGAACTGTGTGTTTAGAACGTTAGAACAAACTGGTGCAGCGATTTTCAAGAAAATACCATCACTTCTCTCTAAAGGAAGATTAAGTCATAGACACAGCACCATAGTGTTCTAATCTTTTTGTCAAAGTTCTTGCAATAAGTTAAAACATGATTTTAACGTCAGTGTGTATACAATTCCCTTGCAATCATTCGATAAATATTTTCCCTGATGGATGGACTTACATTAAACATTAAGAAAAAACTTAGTTGCTAAACATAAAATTTTCACACTGATTCATTCAGCAGCATTCAGAACTGTTGACAAAGAGGCACACATACTATTTTGCTAAACTTACCATATCTTTCCTTTAAATGTGTAACTATCCAGTTTTATATTCTCAACTTTTAGATACTTGATCAGTTTCCAAAAATTAAACAGTATATTTTACGGTGAAAATAAAGGTTTTTAGTAATGTTATTTTTTATGAGTTAGAAATATTTAGTTAAAATATGAATTATTACTTGCCTCATAATGAAGCAAATTAAAGTGATCTGTCATTCTTTAATTCTTTTAATCTGAGAAAGATCTAACTTTGAATTTCATTATTCTTTTTATCAAGATTTCCTTAATTTTGTGAATTTTTATTTTTTAATGTTTTCATGTTATTATATAAGTTAATCTGAGTCCCTAGCCTGTATTTTATATCTACATAATAAGTTAGCTAGTTTATTTTTAACATTTGTCCTCTTCACTAAAATTTGAACTATATGATGGTTGTTTGGATTTTTAATGTGCATTAGCAAATTCATACAATTTATAATCATTTCAGTAAAAATGTAAAGCTATACTTGTGTTTTTCAGATAAGAATTAAAACTTACCATAGTGTTTTTGTATGTTAAAAGTTTATTAAAAAATTCTAGTATGATTATATTATGGCAGAGATATCAGTCTTAGCATTATTGTTTCAGAGAATTTTGCTTACAAATGAGAGTAGGAGGTAATATTATCAGTCTTAGGAACCATATCAGCAACATAAAATGGATAAGAGTGATTAAAGAAATAAATGTACCAACAATATTCTAATCAATAGATCTTCAATTATTATTTCCCTTTATTGCCTCAAATATCGTTGTTAACTTCTTGAGTCCAGAATAATATTTTTAAATTCCCAGTAGCAGCAGAGAGCCTCCACTTGTGAGAATATTAATATAAGTATTTATTTAATGAATGAATGAAAAATTTTGTGTTTACTCCTTATGAGTATATTTTAGAATGAAGTGACACAGATTTAAATTAGGTCTATATTTCTAAATCTCTTTTAGTGAATTTTGATCCTATATTTGCTTGTCATGAAAGATAAGTAGAAATAGGCACATATATAATGAGTGAGAGGAGTAAGATTCTGGGAGAGAATGATATTCTAAAGAACACCCATTTAAACTTTTCAATAAAATAATAGAGGAATTTCAAAATGGATGAGGTTGAAATATCTTTTAATAATTAGTAATTGATGTCAATTGAACAATACGAATGAAGACTATGAACGAATTAAGAAAATAATATGATCAAAGATTCCTTGGAAGAAGAAAATCAGATCAGGAAAGCAAAATGTAAGCCAGTGCTTACCTGTCACCTCTCTGTCTCTTCAGTTCCACATTGAGAAACTTTACATAATGTCTTCCAATAATGACATTCGATTATGTACTCTTTTATGAATTCATTCAACATTTATTGAGAAGTTATAATTGAGCAACTATGTGAATTACAAGGAATTTCAATCACAGCCAAGTTAAAAGTCTTCTGTTTTGCATAAGAAACATACATGTAAGTGGCCATTTGTAATGATGACGTTTATCACACAGATGTAAACAAAGTGTTGCGTTAATATATATAAATGAGCTGCTGATTGCTCTTGGTTGAAGAGAAAGTTTAAGGAAGGCTTTGAATATTTATGCCCCACTAAAGTTCATATTCAGAAACTGAATTCTCTGTGTGATGAAAGTTGGAAAGTTGGACTTTGGGAAATGATGAGCCATGAAGTTGAGAGCCCTCATGACGGGGAGTAGAGTCCAAAAGCTCTTCACTCCCTCTCCTAAATGAGACCGCAAGGAAACACAGGGTATCTAGGACGCGAGTCCTCACCAGGCACCAAATCTACCAAGGACAGTCTTAGCCTTTTCCACCATTTAGAATTAAGAGAAATAAGCTGCTCCTCTTAAAAATCAATCTATGTATTTTATTAAAACAACTTATGAAGTGAATAAGACAGAATTTCTTAGACCTTTACGTATAGATACATTTGTGAACATGTAAAGGAATGAAATATCAATATTTAATTCATATTTTGTTCTTTGAAATTCTTAAGCAAGTAGAACTGAATCAAAAAATTAAAAAAAACAAAAAGTTATGTTCCCTAGTTAATAGAGGCTAAAATTGTAAGTTATGTGGTAAAATCAGTATATGACATTTATCATATCTGAGTATAATTTCAGTGGAAATTCTTCATTAATCTCTGCCAAATTGCAAATTCACTGGTGAAAGTAAATAGAATGATTTATGAACACATTATGAATTAGAGAACATTAGTGTGAAGTTATGATCTCTTCTGTGTTGAAAAGAATTCTGAAAATTCTGTAATACATTTGCAAATGTTTACTTCTCCATACATTCTTAAGAATAAGGTTGAAATTCTCTTGAACAAACCTATAAATCAAAATGTTAGAAAAATGGAAATGTCTGATTTCATACCCAAGTACACTTGAATCATATGAATTTGTATGGCTCTTCATGAGATTAGACATAATTCCAGCAGTGCATTTTCAAGTAAAAATAGAGATACATCTACTTTGTTATGATATTACAGGAAAAAGTTCAACTATAATAATTTGCTAAGAATGAAAAGAGAACTGGTAACAAGATTTGGATTCCCTTCCCAAAGTGTAACTTTATGGTAATGAGGTAATATCTAATAATTTTGTTGCCCCAGAACAGCTATTGGTAATATTTTGTTATAAACTTTAATTTTCCATAAAAAGGAGAGAAATGTTGGTGTACTGGGTGCTTGTATTCTACTTATAGAAGTAGAAATGTTCTTAAACATTGTAATAATGCCCTACAAATGCTTTGGAGTGAAACTCAACTTCTATTGCTTCAATTTGTTTCCCAAATGGAATTATTTGTGTCTGTATGTGTATGCACTTGGGTGTGTAGTAAGAAACCTAGAAATGTCAGTGCAAATGAAAAATATACAAAACATAAATGGAAACAAGGAGAAAAATGTCTATATAACCTGGAGATTATCACTATTAAATATAGTTTAATATATGCTCTTTTAGCATTTTATATGATATGTATACATATAATTTAAAGTTTTTCATTCAAAACAAACTGAATATTTTTCAATATGATTTGTTCATTTTCAAAGTCATTTTCGATGAATACCTTTTTGGATATTAGGTTTAGGGTTAGAGTTAGGGAATATTCTATCTCTCTTTCCATCTCTCTGTTTATATATCTAGTAAAATACACTTAATCATATGAATGATATTAGGAACACTATGGAGATTCTTGCCTCTGAATATAATGATCCCCTATTTTATTTTAGAATGAATTATAGAACAGAAGTGCTTCATCAAATGGTAATATATTTATGAACATTTTATTTTTATTTTGAATATCAGAAAAATTACAAAAATGTATACTTTTACAAAGTGTAGAAGAACAGACATTTTCTCACATTTCACCAGTAATTTTTGTAACTTTTAGTAATCTTTACCAATCCAGTTGGTGTAGAGTATTAAAAATAGGACACATTTATTTATGAATTCTGCATTATCCTCTTATACAACTACAAAAGAAAACTGTACATTTTTACCAAGACATTTAAAACAATGACATTAAATATAAGTATTTTCCATTTGGAACATTAAAATATACAGTATTTTGAAAAAGCAGTCACGAAGAGATTTAACTTTTTTCTTCTTAAATTGATGACATGCTTTGTTTTTTCCTCATTCTCTCTGAACTTTTTCAACCACTCCAAAATCCAGCCACTTTAACTGAAAACTATCCAAACACTGAAAATTTGAGAATGTGAGGAACAATCTTTCACAGAGAAAAATCACACCACAAAATAATAATTAATTACAGGCAGATGAGCATAGAAAATCCCCAAAATGCAATTTAGAACACCAGCTCCCATATTTTAAAAGAACAGACATCTTTTTATGTTTAGGAAGGAAAAAAATTCAAGACACTTGTTTTAGAGAACAGAAAGGCAGAGAGCATTCAGAATAGCAGAATTCATTTTGCATTTACTGTGTCAGCTGTTACATTGATGTTAAGTTGCTATATTGAGCTATAGTAATACCCTTTTTATAACACTGGTATCTAAGTGTTAGTATGTTCTTTTTATAAATTATTTGAAAGATGGACGGTGTCATGTATTTCTAAGTTTGTTTCCATATGTACAGCCGTGACTGAAAAATAACATTTATGTAATTGAGTTCAAAATGTAAATATGTATCTCACTAAAGATTTAATGCTCGATAGTTTAAAGTTTGTTTCATAAGGATAGGGAGAAGCCCTTCTTGCAGAGTTTATCCTAGCTTTGTTTTGAATATGACTTGAAACTCATGTTGAAATTCAGTTGCATTGCAGATTTAAGAAAGAAAATGTGTTTTGTATAATAAAGTTCAGTCAGCCATAAAGATGGGTCCATTTGCATCATTTGTTCAGAAGATAATGTTAAGTGACAAGTCAGTTGCAAAATGTTGAATAATGCATAATTACTCTAATATGGGATGCCCAAAATATAAATAACTTAAAAAGCAAAATGAAAGAGCCACGTTAAAAAATGGGAAGGCACTCTGTGTACAGGTGGAAAAGAGATCTGGGAAAAAGGGAGACAGAGGGCAGGAAGGTAGGCAGGGAGTATGAAAGATCGAGATGCCGTATGTGTGTGTATCACTCCCCCACCCAAGCGGAAAGTGATCACTGTGCAATACAGCGAGAGACTAACACAGTTTAAAAAAAGAAGTTGTCTTAAGGGGTCATTAGGTTGGGTTTCTTTCTATTTTTTTATTTTATGAAAATATGAAATAAAGTTTCATAATCAAATAAGATACAACTATAGTTATAACACCATGTGTCATTAGTGTCAAAGTAGTTACAGTACAAGATACGAAAGGATTCTTACAAAAAAGAAACAGATAACAACACTAAAGTAAAAAACAAATTTAAAAAATCCAAATGTTTCTTTTCAGTAAACTAAGATAAACCAGTGGTACAGTGACTTTTATATCTCATATGGCATATTGAGTATAAACTCCTTAAATACATAGATTCTGTTTTTTTTTCATTGTACACCCAAGACAGAGTTTAACTTGAGAAATAGCTGTTGCCATGAATGAGTGAATAAATTAATTGGATCACAGTTATCAGTTTTGTAAATCAGCCACAAATATCCCAGGAAAAGTGAGTGTCACGTTGTAAATGTGGAGTTTTATAGAACAGAGAAGTGGAAAATAATTTAAGCATTTATAAAATCCTGTGCATGTGTTTTGTTTGATCTACAAGTCTCTTATTTCGGATAAATTTGGGTATCTGGATGTATGTCCCTCCTTTTCTTCTAGTTATCTGTGTTATCAGTTGATTTCCTTTGAAAAACTCCAATGTGAGTTTTCTTTTACTCAGCCATGTTGAATCTCCTCAATTTAAGCACTGACGTATGAGATGAAAGATTTTTTTTCCAACTTCTCTACTGTTTCTCCCATAAGAATTTCCAATATGTTTTCCCTGCAATAGATTCTTAAAAATCTGTTCACTTGAGGTCTTGAGTTCAATCCTCAGTACTAATAAAATATAAAATAAAATAAAATAAAATAAAATAAAATAAAATAAAATAATAAAACATATATTCACTGATTGAAAACTTCAGAAGCTATGGAATGTGTCAGAATCTGCATATTAATGAAATGGTTATTTACAGCCATTTTAAAATCTACTATTTTTATTGTTCCACTGGAAAGATACTATCATTTGCATATCAACTTTGTCTCTGCTTTTGGTCTTTCTTATTCAAACTCATATTGAAGCTTTTATGTAAAAATTTTCCTAAAACCTATTCTTTTTAGACTTTAAATATGTTTAAAATTTTTCTAATTTTTGTTTCCTGAATGTTAATTAACTTTTCCAATAGAAAAAAATTATAACTTGACCAAAATATATTTTTATCAAATAAAAAGTATATTTTAAAGCTTAATGTTTTTAAGTTTTAAAAATTATTTTTGCATAACATCAGAAAAATAATTTTAATGGAAGTAATTTAGAGAAATGGAAGTGCTAAATAGTCCTAAATTTTGACCTACATATTAAAATTCAATATTTTCCTGAGAAACTAGGAAAACATAAACCACTTAATTCACTTTTTTATTCTTGACTTAAATTTCTTAAAATATCTTCTTTTCTTTTCTTTTCTTTTCTTTTCTTTTCTTTTCTTTTCTTTTCTTTTCTTCTTTTTTTGACAGCACAAACTATTCTGTTTGATGAACTAGCAAAAACTTAGCAGTATGGTTATCTATCTTGCACACTTAAACATACATACAGTTATATGTGTATACCTACAAGTTGTTCTTTTCTTTTGAGCTCTCTCTTTCCCTTTCATTATTACAGTATCTAGTGTACATTTCGGATCTTACTAAAAAGAAAATTCACACAATTTTAAATTTCTCAATAAGTGAAATATTTTAACAAGACCAAAAGAATACTATTTCATACTTACAATTAATGTGATATATTTTTAACTATAGTAAAGGAAACATCGATAAGCTTTTGATGTAATTTGATTATATAATTATAGGGCTATATAAATGATGCTCTGAACTATATAATTTGAAGTAGTAAATCAAAACTTTAAATTAATCTTCAGTAAAAGACATATGTAGCAAGAATAACATATTAACGGTAACAGAACCATTAGTTTAAATGACAAAAATACTTATACAAGATCTTCAGAACAAAGTTATCATTTTAAGTGAATAAAGTTAATTCAGAGTAACAGTAACAGAAAGAACAATACTATCACTGCAGTTTTAACCATGCTTTTGAAACAGCAGTTTTTGTATGCTTATTTCATAAGAATACTACCTATGAAAACCAAGAAAATGTGCGTAATATTTACAATCAGTGAAAATGTACAATGAGAATTTGAAATTTATTTCTTTTTTACATAGATACTCAGAAAACTGACAAGAATTTTCTAACTCAAAATTTTCAGAACTCAAAATTAATCAAAACCTGCAAGCAACCTAGTGAGTGGTTACTTTAAAAAAATGTAAATATCAGTAACATCGTTTTATTTATAGAGTTGCAACTTGCCCAACTGTCATTTTTCTCTGCACAAATTCTGCGATAGCTGTTATAAATAGCCACAGAAAAATCATGGCAAGGCTGGATGTCACTACCAGAAGATGTTATTCTTTCAAAGTCTCATTTTCACAGAGCTATTATCTTTTGACACATCTCTTAGTTTCCTAAGGTCCTCATTTGCTAAGCTGCCTTTACTTGAAATGACACATGGGTTGCCCAGTGCAAAAATTTCTTTTCCCTGAGAATTTGCTTTAAAAAGGGACATAATTTAGTAAATTTATGCACAATTGAAGTGGCGGATAGTAACTGGAGAAAAGAACCAGACTAGCCAAAAAATGTAAAAGGAAAAACTGAGAATTAGATTTCTGTGGAGGTTTTAAAATCTTGGACATGCACCTAGATATCAGGAAAACACATTCATGTGGGCAGCGGATTATCTTGTGTCCAGGGGGACGGTCACCACTGCTCTGCTGTGGGCTGGTAGCTTACCAGGATTCATAAACTCCATTTCAGTAAAGCATTAAAGATGCGGAATGTAAGAAAAAGAAAGAATTTATTGGAAGGAAGATAAAGGAGAATATAGATAGCCATCCTGAGAAGAATAGGGTAGAGGACTCTGGAGCCCTGTTCTTCTCAGGGCCTTGTATTCCATGGCAAGGGAAGGGGTGCCTTATCCATGGTTAGCCTTGAGTTATAAGGGGGTATGTAGGTATCTGTTGTGGTCTGTAATTATGTGATGAACGTGGTTACCCTACTGAGGATACTATGGTGACCCTAGAGTGAATAAATATGTGAATGCGTAAGTGTGATTGCAGACTGAATAAGGGTTTCCTTAAAGTTAGTCAGCCCCCCTCGGCCCTTGGCTTCCACTGCATTCTATTGGAGGTGGGAGTGCTTATCATTTGTGCACTTGGCTTTCTCTGTGCTCTGCCTGTGTTCTCTCTCTCTGGTAAGTCCCTAATACCACCTGCACTATTTTTTTTGTCTTTTTTACTGTTTTTTCTCTTTCTCTACCCCAGTCTTTGAAGTTATTTCCAGAGGAAGTTCTCTAGTAAAAGTTTAACTCCTTTTAGATAGCATTTCCAGAAGACTGAAGACTTACTGAGTCTCCTAGTCTATCTGTTGTCTATGGATCCCTGCCGCTACAATAACATGCCCAAGGTCACACTCAGGATCAGAAAGAACCTGACCTTTTCTCCTCCCAATATCAGGATTAGTTCAGTGAGATAAGCAGGATGTAAGAACTAAGGAAGAGTTAAACACCTGCCATAGTGTTGTGTGTGCCCCAACCTGCATTAGGACACCTTGGCAAAAGATGGAAGATTATTAATTTTGGCAACACAGAGAAATCTTCATCCAATCATTTGACCAATAAGCCAAATGAGAGTTCAGTGGTTACACACTGCTATGAATATAAGCTTTACAGAATTAATTCAGAAGTCTTGAAACAAACCTATAATGACAACAAGAGGCAATGGTAATAATCTTGGAGGAGTTACTTCATTATATTATTTTAGATGTTCAGTTTTCAACTACAGGAAAATCTGAGACGTGCAAAGAAATGAAATGGTACTCTCCATATGCATGGACAAGAACAGTTAACAGTCACTGTTACTGAAAAAGTGCATTGGTAACTTGTGCTATCTACTGGACTTCCTAAGTAAGGATTTGAATCAGGTTTTTAAAATTTCTTAAGCAATAGAAGGAAACACCATTTAAGAAAGAAGTCACCATATGTGAATTACTTCATCTGTTAGAAACAGAATTATTTTATAGGTAGACATTGTGAGGCTGAAAATTTAGTAATGAAAAGGAAAACTTCCTTGAAGGAAGAGCATTTCTGAGTTTTCAAAATTGTGCCAGGAACCTTGGTGACATGTCACCTGATCGTTCCTGTGTTTAGAAATAGGAAGAACAAACTCTAAGAAAATGAAGAACCTCAGCATCCCATGGAGCACTGCCAAATATCATAGCACAGAGGGTACATGCCAGGAGAAACAAGGAGAAAACAAGGGATAGAAGGAATACATAGATAAATAATTGCCAAATGCCCAGCATCCGTGGAAAATATTACTTTGTGTATACAAGAAATCAAAAGTACTATAAGTTGAATTATCTCAAGAAAGTCAATGCAAGACACATTACAATAACTTTGTTAAATCAGAAGGCAAATAATGCTGAAAGTAGCAACAGAGACATGATTTATCACATATGAGGGATTTTAATAAGATTAAAAGCAAATCTCTTAAGCAATATGATGGAGAGGAGATAGCAATGGCATAATATATTCAAAATATTGAAAAAGAGGAAAATAAGTAAGAATTCTTGCTCAGAAAGACTGCTTTCAAAAATGAAGGAGAATTAAGATGCTTTCAGATGCAAAAGAAGAAAATTTATTATAAGCCAACCTTTTGTACAAGAAATACTAATGAGTCCTGCAGGTACAAATATTTTAAAAAATTTGGACAATCATGGTTATCCACATGAAAGAAATAAAACACAATAGTAATATAGCTATATAAGTACAAAATCTGTACACTATATATAGTATAAATTTGTTCTTTATTTTACCTGGTTTAAAATAAAACTAAGTAGCTATAATAATAAATGTGTTAATGAGCAATCAATGTACAAAAATGTAATTTTTATAATAATAAACTCAGAAAAAAGAGGAGAGAAAATTATTTTATATAGAATCAACATTTTGGATAATATAATAAATGGGGATCAATCTAAATCAGGGTGTTAAAGATGATACTGCTAACGTTATTCCTTGTGACAATCACCAGAAAGCAACTCAAAAACTAGGAAAGAATGCAAGAGGATGTAAATAGTATACCACAAATATGCACATACACAAGCACATATAAAAAAGACAGTAACAAGAAACAGAGGAGCAAAAGATACACATGAAAAACAAAAAATAGCAAAACAGCCTATTGTGTAAATAATTATATAATCATATTTTATGTAAATGGATTAAATGCTCCCCTGAAGAAAAGACTGGTGGGGTACATTAAGCATTTTCTTACTATATCCAGCCTACAAGAGGCACTTTAGATATAAAGACAAAAGATGTTGAGAATAAAGGTATAGGGAAACGAATGCAACTTGGTACCACAATGTTAGAAAAGTAATTCAGACATAGGAGCTTAAATGTCGTATAGTTTCTCTTATATAAACACTATGTATTTTATGAAATAGAAGACAGATAATAGGAAAAAAGAGAAAGAAACAGCACAGGTGACAAGGTATATAAAAGTGCATCTTTACTTAGTACAATTGTCTTACATGTTTTACATACTGTTGGGCTATCATAGATTATCATGTACTATGTATATATGATAACTGACCTTAATGAATACGGTTAGCATAACTCAATTAATCTGGTGATAGAATAATAAAGGGAAAGATAGGGGAGAAAGAAGGAAACTGAAATGTTTTATATACATGCACCAATCCCATACAGTGAATGTAATCATTATGTATTGTAAAATTATACTAATAAAAATAAAAAGACAAATAAAAATATAAGAAAATATATACCACCCGTAGAGCAGTAAGAAAAAGGTAGATTGAGGTCCTATAGATAGACTAATATAAGACAAAAGAAAGTTTAAGGCACACATTTCTATTAGAGTCAAAGTAGTACATATTGGAGTTAAATAACATACTAAGAATATCAAAAATTTAAACATAAATGCAGCTAAAAACAAAACTACTTTAGCAAAAAAGATCAAACTTAATTATTACCTAGATACTCTGAAAAAACTGTCAGTTTTCATGACTTTGAGGATGATGGAACCTCCTAAATTACTACATGAGTTCATAATCAGAAGAAATTTATACGGAGGGCTAATGTATGGGTCAAACAATACAGATATCTGAACGGAAAATTATGAGACAAAAGAGAAAAACTTTACCTAACATGTGCTGTGCAGTTGTCTTGCTTTCTAATTTGTGTTTTATTTTATAATAAAACTATAAAAACAATAATGTTATAAGTGCTAAGATGTAACTTATACGAGCTTGAATGTAGATATACCATGAAGAATTTGTTCTATGTACTTTGTTAAAATAGAAGTGAGTAAAGGGTCAATATTACAATAGGTAATCAAGACAATAATGCCTCAGCTCAAATGCACACTACATTATAAACTATACTCTATACCTGTATACATGTGTATCTGTATATACCTATGGATGTATGCTATGTTTCTTTAAATTCAGCAAATTTTGGTTCTTTGTTGCATGTACTTTAAAATATACATAAAAGTTTTTGAAAAGAACTCCAGTGACAACAATTAGTTAATAATGCAATTTTCTTTTGTATATTCTTTCAGAGTCTTCTTCTATATACAATAAGAAATAATATGATTCTGACTCATTTTTTATGTGTTTAAATCAGAATCCAAGTATTCTAGTTTACATTTTATCATAAAAAATATATGTACAAATTATCAACGTATTTATTTAGTGTGCTATGTATTAATGTAATATGGATCTATTAACATATATGACATTCTTCCAAAGTTAATGACAATAATACAAAAATCAGAGTGAGTATGATTACATTCAAATTTTAGTCAGAATACTTTCCCATCTCTTTTCTATTCTGTTCTTTTTTGAATCTTGAGTTTGTAGGAACCTTCCTTACACTGTCAATTTCTTTTTGAAGAGGTTTCATCATACCAACATTTTCAGGTAACTTAAAATAAAGACTCTACTCTTGCTCTATAATAAAGTCATTGCACTTAATGAGGGTCCCATAAATTGCTTGAAGATTACTGATGACAGGAGCTATTGATATTCCACATTCCTAGTCATTAACTAATCTTTCGTCTTTCCTTTTATCATTTAAATAAGATTTGAGAAGAGTTTCTACTGCCCAAGATATTTCAATTGTAGAAAAACATAGTTCAGGTTAATGAAGCATATGACCTTTAAGAAAATAATTAATTCAACGTGACTTTTCTTAGAATTTAACTACTATAACAGCTGAACAATACAAAGTTACATATGCACACACTTGTGCTTGCACTCACATGTGTACACCACAAGCCCTTCCCCTTTTCACCCATCTAAATAACACCATTTCATTTAATGCTATAAAAAACACACACAAGAAAAACACCTAAGATTTAATAAAAGTACCTGCTTTGAAATGCTATTTCTTTTTTTTTTTTTTTTTTTTGGTACCAGGGATCAAACTCACGACCTCATGCTTGCCAGGCAGGTGCTTAAGCCACTGAGCTAAATCCCTGGCCCGAAATGCTATTTCTTTATATTACTAGTATATCACATGCTATAAATGCATTTCTTCACATTTTGGGTTATTTCTCTCTAGGCTACATCTTGGAAAAAAGAAATCTATCTTTCATGTGTTTGTTTATGTGCGTGTGAGGGTCTGTGTCTAAGTTCCTGGTACAGATATTGACATATAAAATAGAATTGCAAACTTGAGTTTTTCATAATTTACTGAATTATAGATTTAATTACATTTTTTTCAGATTAAAAAAATGTGAGCTATTTGACTATGTTCCTGGCTTGTACAAAATGTTTTTCGGTAGCATTCAGGATAGTGTGGAGCTATAGTGTGTATTTTTTGAATACTTTTTAAATATGTAGGATTACAAAATTCTAAAGTTTCAACTTAGACAACAATTAAAGAATAGTTTATTCTGCAATAATTTAGAATTTTATTTTAAAATTAAAATTATAATTTAAACATCCTGAATTTGATTATTATTATTATTTTTATTTCTTAAGAGTTACATGGTGTTGGAATGCTTTTTCAATTTATATTCCTCAGTGTCTTTAAAAAGAGTATAAATAATAACAGTATTATGAGAATGTGAATTATTTGATCTACTAAAAAATTAAAATACCTGATGTATAATCAATATACAAAACCTGTCAATGATAATGTAGTGATGAAAAGGATTATATAATGTAAAAATTATGAACCTTCACCATATTTATTCTGTGCCAATTTATATTTACATCATCCTTGTTCAGAGCAGATTTTCATGGAGTTGCCGAACCTAAAATGTGAATTCCCACATTTGTTACTTGCTTCTGTTTTGTTGAGATAGGTTTATTTCCCATGTCACTGAGCAATATAGACTTAAAATCATATTTAACAATGTTATTTCTATTTTTGAAACAATACCACAAATAATCCAAATACTCTCTAGTAGTTAAAAAGGCATCCACTACATAATAAAAAATTTTTGTATGCATTTAGAATTTGAAAGTACTTTCTAAGAAAGTGTAAATTCTTTGTGCAGGTTGAATATAATTTTAAAGTGTATGCAAATTCCCTTGTTGTCTCAGTTCCTTTCTTGTCACTGAGACACAATACCAAGCACGGTTTAAAGGAAAGGCTTGTTTTGGCTCACAGTTTGAAGAGGTTTAAGTCTGCTGTCCAAGGGAGGGAGGTAGGCAGAGGGGCATGCAGAGAAGAAACAGCTCTTGGCAAGGCAGCAAACAGCAGAGAGCTCAAGGGAGGAGAGAGAGTCACCACGTTCCACCCCTTACCTCTAATGGGCCACTTCCTCCCACCATGCTTTAACCTTCCAGTTTGACAGTTAGCTATAAACTCCTCAGTGGACTATGGCACTAATGAGTGTCACGACCTTATGGCCCAATTGTCTCTCCAAAGCCCTATGTATGTCTAGACGAGGCTTTAGAAGGATAGCTAAGTATAAAAATAACATTGGTCAATTATTATTTTTTTTTTAATTTTAAAGGGGGTAAAATTTAACACAACAAAACGGGACATAAGAAAGCATAAATCTCAAAGCTAGACAACCAGAGATCTTCAATATCTATCATATTGTCTCTTGTTTTCTTCCAAATGGTTGTCCATATCTTTGTATATGGAAAGTTCATACAAAACAACAAAGCCGGTCTTTCACAACATGTCCAGTTCACTGGCTCCCACTTGCTAAGCAGGGAGGGAGGGTGGGGGTGGATGGAACACACACAAGATGGGACTGGACGACATGAGATGTTTGGTTCTCAGCCCTCAGAAAGGCAGGCTCACAGCTGCTCACCAGAGAGGGGAGGAGTTCCTTGTTCTCCAGGCACCCCAGGTCACCGCATGGTAAAGGTCCTGAGACTCCAGGGTCTCTCTCTTGTGGGCTGCCCAGACATGCCACAGTCACAGCTGCTGTTTCTTTCTGAAGAATTAACCATTACATTTCCAAAGCTCTGAAATGGAACAGACCACAGAAAGAATTCTCTTTAGGCTTCTGTTTGAAACCAGCAGCTATAGCAATCTGTTGGCCTTGCTTCAGGGCCAGAACATTGGTCAATTATTTTCAGTATTCCATACAATTATCTCTGTGATCCTTTGGCATTCAAATTTTATTTAGTAATAATATATGAAATACTATGCCTTGAGAACTATTTGAAGAACTTTCATACTCTTTCATTTAATCATTAAAACAAACCTTTGGGTTAGTGAAAATAAAAGTTAGGTTTAACGAGTATAAATTTATCAAAGATTTTTGCAGCGAATAATTAGAAATATTTGAAAGTTGAAAACAAGCATTCTAACTAGGATATTACTCCTTAATTTCCAAGTTATAATATTCCTACCATATAGATTTACCTGTTTTACAATGCTCTTTAAGATGTATAGAGTTACAAGCTGATTTCTAACTTTGACTTTACATTTTAAATATCTTTTAGGAGACTGAGCAGTTTATACAAGTGTGTAGAGTTTGTATACATAATGATTATGTATGCATTGCATTTATTGACTGATTAAAAAATAACCCAAATCCTTATTTGCTTTATATGACACAGGAATAAACAAATGTATTTAATTGTCTACATCTTGCAAATGTACAAAAAGATAGATTAAAATATGCAAAATGTCAAATTCAACATTAATCTGACCATATCCCATATGCCCCAGTGGAAAAACTCCATTTACTATTAAACAAAGGCTGTTCTTGTAAAGGAAAAAAAAATAGAACAAAACAAAATAAAACAAAACAAAACTAAATATCCAGAGTATAAATCTTCTTCAGTGAAATAAAGAACATTTGTCATTTATGCAATTCACAAAAATTAGTTTAACCTCCCTGGGCACCAGTGTGTGTAGCTATAATTTAGGTACTTAATTACTTGTAGTCAAGAGGGAGGCTTAAACACTTCCGT
>PVJX010026255.1:0-25930 GCA_004027295.1 Dolichotis patagonum | reverse complement strand
TTCTTCTACTAGGTAGAGCAAAATCAAAGAAATACACAACATTATAGAACACTTCAACACAGTATTGAATAGAGCAACACCATTAATCAGGACAAAGCAAAATGGCGATAAAAATATCTGCCTTCAGAGATAGTAGAAGGAAACTCCCCCCACTTGTTGTACCACATATGGTCACCTCCCAAGAGATACCAAGATCCCTGGATCCCGATTGTTAGCGGGGTGGTGGTGGTGGTGGTATGTTTGATTCTAAGCCCACGACCCGGTAGGCAGCAGGCTGGTTACTGGTTGGCTCGGTGCCCTAAGTTCCAATGGTGCGGATCTCAGGAAACGCTCTTGCTTCTTGTTTCCCCGCCCTGGGTGGCCGCGGCTCCCCACACCACAGTCACTTTCCAGGGCAGCAGGCTGCTTACTGGTTGGCTCGGCGCCCTAAGTTCCAGCATGGCGCGGATCTCAGGAGACTCTCTTGCTTCTGGTTTCCCCGCCCTGGGGTGGCCGTGGCTTGCCAGACCACAGTCCACTTTTTTTTTTTTTTTTTGGTCTTTTTTTCCTGTCTTTTGGAGACATTTCAGGTTGGCCTTGAGCTCACTTTGTTGCCCAGGCTGGACTCAAATTCACAACGATCCTCCTGCCTCAGCCTCTCCATTGCAGGGATTACAGGTGTGCACCACCAGGCCTGGCTGTGCTAAGCACTTCCTGCCTGCTTTCATGTGTCCTCCTTGTGACAACCTTGTGGAGGAAGTTTCATTGTTATCCCCATTGTATAGTTCAGGAAACCAAGGCCCAGAAAAGTGAATTGACTGAATTAAGGGATGAAACAGACATGAGTCCACCTTCTTCTGGTACCCTAAACCTGTGTGGCCAATCACAGACTATGTCAGCTCCAGCCCACCTGGCACAGGCAGGGAGAGAGGACCAGTTTCATTTCCACTATGATCGGAACTCCTGAGAGCTGAGTCAACTTCAAAGAGTCCCATGTTAGATAGGACAGGGAGTCAGGCCCCAATCTGCCCAGGCAGAGAAGGCGGGAGGTGTGAGACCTTGGGGTGGCCCAGACCCCCCCTGGAGCTGGCGGCTTCTCCAGGGCAACAGGACCAGAAGCACCAGCGGTGCTTTCAATACAACACGGAGCCTGAGTCACGGAGTATTTATAGCCTGCCTGCTTTCCTCTCCTGTGCTGCCAGAGCTTATTAGGTTCGCTCGGGGCTTGGAGGGTGACAACCTGTTTATCATCCAAGGTGCCCAAGCAACTGTTGAGACATCCTCTGAGGGAGGTTTGGTGGCCCGCCCGTGTTCAGACCTGACCTGACCCCTGCCCCACCCGGCTGAGGCAACTGTCTCCATCCCCAGCTTGATTCTCTCAGCTCCTCGAGCATGCCCCACACCCTGCCACCAACTCAGGCTTTGTTAACATGGGACAGAATGCTGCTTTCTCCAGGAAGCCACCCAGGCTTGATCTGGGAAGGTTACAAATTTCCTGGCCTCGCTGCTCTTAGGAAATGAAACTTCTCATCAGTCAGATAATTAAATCAGTCTTAACATTCCAAAGGGCCTGGCGTGGTGGTGCACTCCTGTAATCCCAGCACTCCGGAGGCTGAGGCAGGAGGATCATTGTGAATTTGAAATCAGCCTGGGCTACAAAGTGAGCTCAAGGCCAGCCTGAATTGCATAGCAAGACCCTGTCTCAAAAACACAAACAAACAAACAAACACCCCCAAAACAGGACCGGATTAAAAGCTGAGTCTTCCTGAGTTCCAGAGTCCAAACTGTAGATGAGTTTGAGCAAGTGACTTCCTCCTGAGCCTCAGTTTCCTTACCTGTAAAATGGAGACATTGCTACCTACTTCTCACCAGTGTGGGGACGGAACTAACCTGGCACACAGGAAGTCCCAGCCACTGACTACTGTCTCTCACTCCTTTGACAATCAGTAACTTGTCAAGAATAACCTACCACATTCAACTTGGGCTTCTGGGATTTGAAGCCAGGAGTCAGGCTATTTTCTGTCCTCCCTCTTTGCTACTCTCCAATATTCAGGCTGAAGTCCCAAAGGACTCAGAACCCAGGGCCTGGGCAAGTAGCTGGGGGCAGGGGAGAGAGGAGCATGAGTTGGGGTGCTGGGGTGGGGGCAGCATCGTGCAGAGGCAGGCAGTCTGACCTGGCTCTACCCAGGATCTATTCCAGCTGGCCTCCAGGCTGCTGGGAACTGGAACCTGAGGTGTCAATGCCGAATTCATGGAACGGCCCCTGGGGCCAGCGTTAGTGGCTGAGCTCTGACCTCAGCTGGTGGTGTGGCTGCCTGTTCTTACCTGCAGCTGCCTTTGTGACTCCCGCGTCTTTGTGCTGAGTGTCCTGTTCTCAGTCATCCTCACTGCCCTCTCCGGGGGCAGGTGTGGGTGTCCTGTGGACTCTGTGATGGCTTGGGGTCCCTGGCTTAGGGGTGTGCTCCTCCTGCTCTCTCCCACTGCTGGGGCCAGGAGGACTGGGCTAGCGGGCTGGGGCACCTGTCCTCATCTCCCTGCAGGGTCTTTGCTCCCCTCGTCCAGGCCTTGACCGGGTTGTTCCAAGGGCCCAGGCCTTCTGACCACTCTGGTGCTGATGGCCCAGCCCCAGCCCTGCAGAGCTGAGGGCCCAGCCTTTCTCTGCGGAACTCTGGTTTCTCCTTGGGGTTCATTAAAAGCCTGGTGAAGCAGCTTAAATCCATAAGAACAGTGGCCTTTTAACAGATTAGGGGATTTCTGTCCAGCCATTTTTTATGCCTCTGTAACACTTTTGGTCTACTTATCTATTTATATACCCACACACAATCATGATTTTAACAGAATAGAATCTCCTTCCATATAATTGATGTGTATCTTTCTGTTTGTGTCTAATGATATATACTGGCATCTTTTCTATCGGTAGGAAAAACACGTCACTTTTTAAAACTGGAGGATGAATATATTTATATATTTCTACACATGCAGTTGGAATGTTTATTAGGGTCTGCTTTTGCATTGTTTTAATAAACTTCTTTTTGGAGGGCAATTTGAGACAAGGTTTCATTATAGTTCAGGCTGCCCTCAAATTTGCTACATAGCAGAGGTTAACCTTGAACTCTAAGTCCTCCTGCCTCAGCCTCCCAAATGGTGGGATTATAGGCCTGTGCTACGGGCTAACTTTTTCTCAAGTATAGTTTCTAACTGGATTGTTCAAGGAGCTTTCCCAAGGGTGAACATGCCTGGGTAACCCACGCCTAGTTCATGACATTAGCACAAGGCCAGCTGTCACCAAGGGTAACCTCTGTTCTGACTTCTAGCAGCTCAAGTGAGTTTGCCTTTTTCTGAACATTACAGGAACAGGATTATACAAGATGTACTCTTTGGCTCAACATTCTGTTTGCGAGATTCATCTGCAGTGTCACATGCAGCAATCTGTTTATTCTAATTCTGTATACACAGAACAATTTATTTATATGTCCATTGATGGGAATTTAGGTTTCTTTCCAGGTGTCACAATTACAAACAATATTGCAAAAAAAAAATCCTTGTGAGTAAAGAAATCTGTATGCCTGCATACCTTTGTGATTAACCGGGTGTGACGGCACACATCTGTAATTCCAGCACTCAGGAGGCTGAGGCAGGAGGGTCCCTGTGAGTTTGAGCCCAGCCTGAACCACATAGTGAGGTCTGTCTCCAAAAAATCAAATCAAATCAATCAATCAATCAATCAATAAAACAATACAAACTTTGAAAAAGAGTATCTCTATTATCAATCATCTATCCATTTCTTTCTGTCATCTTTCTCGTTTGATATGCTAGATTCCTCAAAGTATAATTACTGAGTCATGTGTATGAATATTTTACATTTTGGCTTTATTAAATTGTAAATCCCCCCTTCCAAGATCAAGAAGAGAGATGATGTCCATATCCCTACCCTTCCCCAAACTTGGAAATTTTTAATCTCTAAGCTGTTATTCTAATAGAAAAACCCAGGTTTTATTGTGGTTTTTTATGTAATTTTTTAATCAGTGAGGACAAGTATCTTTTGGGTTTATTTGGGGGGACTAACATTTATTCTTTTGTGAACTGCCTTTTTGTATCCTTTCCTTGTTCTTAAAATTTATTCAAGGCCATTGACTCTTGGCCTTTACACGTGTTTCTCATGTTTTTTCCCAGCCAGTTACTTGTCTTTTAGCTTTGTTTATGGAGCAACTGCTGGTTTAAATATAGTCTGTTTTTCCTCCTGCCCGGTGTTTATGATCCAGATACTCCCCCAGGGTGTGTGGGACAAGCCCTAGGTTCAAGTCAGTAGGGTTGAAGAGCAGCAAGGGCTGGACCTCAAGACTGTCTCTCCGGGGTACAAGCGAAGGGACATCAGGCTCAGCAGCAAGACCCTGGCCTGGATTCTGCCTGGATGCTTCCTCCAGACTTGTCATCAGCTCTTGCAGGTGTCATCTGAGAGTCCCTGCCAGGCCTGAGGCCAGGGCCCTGTCGTGGAGAGAGAGAGGGAAAGATCAAGACCAAGTGTTAGGCCGCCCAGGTCTCTGAGGTCAAGGCCTGAGCCCCCCGGATTTAATGCCTGCATCTGTCTGCTCAGCTGCCATCACAAAATACCACAGATTAGGGGAATTCAACAACAGAAATTTATTTCTCCCAGTTCTGGAGGCTGGAAAGTTAAAGCCCAATGTACCAGTGAGGGGCGCCCCCTTCTGAGGCCCCTTCTCCTGGCTTTAGGAGGCCATCATCCGGCTATGTGCCTCTGCTTATGTGTGCATGGAGGGGGAGGGCAGGCTTTCCTGTGTTCCTTTTCATAAGACACTATTCCTGGGGCCTGGGGTTTAGCTCAGCGACATAAGCGCCTACTTGGCAAAAGTGAGGTCGTGAGTTCAATCCCCGGTACCCCCCCCCAAAAGGCACTATTCTCTTTGGACCAGGGTCCTATCATCACAATCTCACGAACCCTAATTACCTCCAGAAGGCCTCATCTCCACATAGCATCACATTGGGGGTTAGAGCTTTCATATGTGAATTTTGGGGGAAACATAAAAGTTCAGCCCATACTTATGCCCTGGATCATTCCCTAGAAGTATAACTTGGGTCAGTGACCTAATCTATCAGTGCCTGTTTCCTCATCTGTAAAATGGGAATGATAATGATATGGGCCTCATGAATTAATAAATTATTTAATACCCTAATCCTTGCTTCTAGGTACTTATGCCCTTCCATAAACACATTGAATCGAGGTTGGTCTATGAGAGTAGAAAAGGAGAATGCAGTTAAAATGACAGTGCATGACCTCTAGGCTAGGTCACAAAAGACATTGCCAATCCCCCTGGCTCCTTTGGATCGCTTGTGTGAGGAAAACCAAGCACCACATTAGGGGTCTGCTCACGTAGCCCTGTGGAGAGACACAGGCCTGGCCATGCGCGTGCGCCGCCATTTTGGAAGTGGATTCTCCAGCTCCAGTCAAGGCCCAGCCAACATCTTGACCACAACCTCCTTAGAGACCCTAAGCCAGATGCACACAGCTTAGCTGCTCTTGAGTTCCTGACCCGCTAAAACTGTGTGAGATAATACATGTTGGTTATTGTTTACAATGATAGATTTTGAGATAATCTGTTATGTGGCAACAGATAATCCACAGATGGCAGGTGTACAGGTGTAGTGGCAGGTCCCTGTCATCCCAGCTAATTTGAAGCAGGAGGATCACATGAGCCCAAGAGTTGAAAACCAGACTGTTCAACATGGTGAGTATCTGTCAAAAACAAAACCAAACCAAACGGGCCATCCTCTGGCCAAGGACATCTGCCTTCACCCCAACTGCCCATCTGCCCTCCGGTGTCCCTGACAATGATCACAGCCCCCCAGCTGTGTGTGGATGCAAAAGCTGGTGACAGTGAAAAATCAGGCCTCATTGGAAATACTGAGCAGAGGTTGGAGAACTTCTCAAGAACTCAGGAAACTCAGGTGTCAGAAAAGGTGACTCATAAATATACCAAAAGAATATGGCTCCACAGCTCCTGGCAGCTAAAGTGGGACTTCTTGGCCAGCCAAGACAGAGGAGTCCCAATGGATGGACTCTGACTGGAGGCTGCCATAGGTGTGGTGCTGGGAAAGAGGACCTATCTGTGGAATCCCTGAAGCAGTGGGCACCATGTTAAACCATCTGTCATGACTATTCAGCAAATGAAACCACTGGAAAAACAAAAATGCCTCTCACCAGGAATAATCAAAATAAAAGGTCTTATTGTTCAGTGAAATAGTTAGATGCAACCTTTGTTGGGGCCTTAAGATTCAGCAGCTTGGTCACTTTATTAGAAAGACAAGCCACTGTTTCTTCAATTGTGACGTTAATTTGAAAGCCAAATATATGTCCAACCACGTAAGAGCAAAAATTTGTTATTGAAAGTGAAATAAATGGAAATATTACTGAGCAGTTGTTTGTAATATACAGAACTATGCATTTTGACTGGACTGTGGATACGTTGAAAAGTTTCTCAATCAAAACAAAACAAAACAGGGCCAGGGATTTAGCTCATTGGTATAAGCACCTGCCTGGCAAGCACTAGGTCATGAGTTCGATCCCCGGTACCAAAAACAAAATAAAACAAACTCACACAATGAAAGCAAAAAAGGAGGAAAGAAAAAGAAAGAGAGTTTACAGACCATGGACTTATGCACAGTTACTGTCCAGTCAGCAATAGCCAGTGTCATTCCTCACAGGGATAATAGTAAGAGCAGTCTGTTGAAAGTCTGTCCTGTGCCGGACATGTGCTTGCGTCCGGGCAAGTGGGCGTCCACCTCTGAGCTATCAGTTTTCAGTATGGGACAGAACGCTGGGGGAGGACAGTCACCCGGAGCCCTCAACTCTCAGAGGTAGAGAGGCCCAGAGAGATCATGACCCTACCTGGCTCATTTCAAAGAGCAGCAGATGGACACACAGAGAGCTTAGGCACCTTGCCCAAGGTGACTGACGCACCGATCCATGGAGGAACCTAAACTGACCTCAGAACCATTAGTCCTCTGGCAGCCTCCTTGCTCTTGGGCATCTGGGCGAGAGTTTATTGCATCTCACTGTTCAGAGCACTTTTACTACTTTATGTTAGGACACCACTGCAGAGAGCCCTGCAGACCCTATTGGGTCTCCTGGGGGCAGTGCCTTGCCCTGAAGAGCATCCCCTCCCCAAAGTTCTGTTAGCCAACCATGAGTGTTGTCTCGACCTGGGGACACTGGGAGAGGCCTTGGGGCTCTGGTCCGGGCTTGAGTGCTGAGGTCCAGAACACTCTGCTCCCTGTCGAGGCACATGAGCCAGACCCAGTGGCCTTTGCTCTGGCACCCACCACGACACCACACCCCACACCCCAGGGACCTATCTCTGCTTCAGCTACTGAATCAAATGACCATTGGTTTGATCCTGTGATTTAGGACGATTCTTTGATGAGGACATCAAAGCACATGGCAGAGATCTCAAAGCCAAAGAAAAACAGTCCCTGCAACCCCAGCACCACTACCAGGAGGGTGTGTGGCAGGTACACAGAGGCTGAGGGAACCCAGGGCAGGAGCAGGGCCAACCCCAGCCGCCCGGGGAGGGAAGGGAGTGTGAGAGACACCCAAAAGGAAGGTCTTCCCTGTGATGTACCAAGGAGGCATTTAAACAAGCCAGGAGCACAGGGCATGAAAAGGAACCTGATTCCCTCTCCAACGTGGCTACCCTGGGGCCCAAAAACCCTCTTGTGGATCATCGTCCTGAAGACTCTAGGGGTGGGTGTTGTTTGCAAGTCTCCAGCAGAGATGGAAATGGAGCTCAGATGTCCTGCCCCCTGAGCCAAGACCTCAGAATCTCAGGTTTCTAAAAAGCCCCCTTTCTGGTGTCAGTCAACTTAGGTGTTCAACGGACCATTTTTGTTTTGCCTACACTAGCTGTGGGCCATGTGGCAACTCCATACGTTGTTCTGTGCCTCAGTTTCTTCATCTCTAAAATGGGGGTAATAAAACAGGGCATGGTGGCACATGCCTGTAATCCCAGCACTCAGGAGGCTGAGGCAGGAGGATCGCTGCAAGTTTGAGGCCAGCCTGGGCTACAAAATGAGTTCAAGCCAGCCTGAACTACACAGTGAAAAGTTGTCTCAATAAAAAAATGGGGATAATAAGCATGACCTATATAGTTGAAAATTGCTTAAGAGTAGATTCAAAGTGTTCTCACCACAGTAAAATGTGAGGGAATGCACAAAGAACTTGATTTAGCCACCCCCATTGTGTATTTATATCAAAACATCATGTTGTATGCCATGAATATACACAATTTTTACTTTGCAATTTAAAAATACTGTATTTTTAAGAGCATGCCCACTGGGTGTGGTTGGTAGCACATGCCTGTAACCCCAGTACTCAGAAGGCTGAGGCAGGAGGATTGCCCTAAGTTTGAAGCCAGCCTGGAGTAGTGAGACCCTGCCTCAGAGAAAACAAAACAAAACAAAACAAAACAAGTGCTTTGTGGTTGTTGTAAGGACTGAATGAAACAGTGCCACAAGACTGTTGATACCCAGCCACTATCAAAAATAGTGTTGTGTGAGGCCCCAGGATGACACCCCAGCACTGCCATAAAAAGGAGAAAGTATTACAACTATTACGGCCTTCTGGTTTCCACTTTCCTTGTCAAGCCTACCTCACGCTTTTCTCCTTGTCAAGTCTCAGACCATTTGTGGCCCTCTGAGGCTGTTCGCCTCCCTGTAGGGATAGACTTCGGGGATAGTGCCTCAGGTGAGGCCTGTCTCCTTAGCTGAATGACTTCCAATGAGTTATTTCTCTTCCCTGAATGTCACTTCCTGATATATACAGGTGAAACCCATAATACCCAGAATCATTCGCTTTCAAATCAATGGCACAGCTGAGCATAGTGGCACACACTTGTAACCCCAGCACTTGGGAGGCTGAGGCAGAAGGATTTCTGTGAGTTCAAGGCCAGCCTGAGCTGCATAAGGAGACCTTGTCTCCATTAAAAAAAAAAGAAGAATGGGAGGAAAAGCAATCAACTGTTGAATGTTAGAAGAGATTCATGAGACAATGACAGAAAATACCACATTTAAAAAAAAAGAAAAAAGAAAATACCACATTTAGAACTTTATTTGGATCTGACTTGGACAAAAAATTGTAAAAAGACATTTGAGACAAATAGAGACCTCAAAAAGTGGTGTCAGAAATAGATAATATCAAGATACTATAGGCTCAGGATAGAGTTCATGGGTAGAGTGCTTACCTAGCATGAGAAAGGTTCTGGGTTCCATCCCCAGCACCATAAAAAAGAAAATTATTATCATTTTTCTTAGGTATTATAATGGCATGGTCATAACATAAAAAATTCTTATCACCTGGAAATGTATACTGACATATTTATGATGTATAAGTTTGTTTTCAAATTTTTTTAAAAAAAGAAGCAGATTGGGGTACAGATAAGATTGGGGAGATGCTGAAAGAGTTGAAGCTGGATTCGCATGTATTAGTTCATTACACTGTTTTCTCTGCTTTAATATGTTTGAAACATTCATTGATAAACAGTAAAAAGAAATAAAGGAAGTGACTGACAGAGATGGAGCCAGTGGAATGTAGTGGTCGAGCGTTCTGGGCCACTTGTCAGTGGTAAATATTCCGTAGCTTTATAGTATGTTCTAATAACTGGTCATGAGACTTGTTTATAACTTTCCAGTTCTGATGCTGGCTGTGGTGGACCTTGGCCAAGTGACTTAACTTCTCTGAGCCTCTGGCACTGGGCTACAAAACAGGAGAAAACGTGATCCTTGCCTCACTAAGTTTATTTGGACAACCGAATGACAGGAGAAGGGAAGGACTTAGCACAATGCCCAGCACATAATAAGCACTCAATAAATGCTTCTGCGGAGGAGCAAAGGTTTGGGGATCAGGCTATGTTGGACGTGAATCCTGGCTTGGTTCTGCCACTTGTGGCTGTGTGACTTCAGCCAAGCCAATTAACTCTCTGAACTTCATTTCCTCCTGGGACAGAAAGAAGATCGTAATACCTCCCCCACCAGGCTGTTGTGAGGATTAAATGACATGTTTTGATGCCCAGCGGAGCCCACATGGGAATTTCCCTTCCTCCCCCTTGCCTCTCAGCGGCGGCACTAGCCCTGCCAACGCCCGGCGCCCATCCCACTGTCTGTGTCTGTTTGCACGATTTCTGCTTGGGCACCAGGGCTCGAAATGCAGGGGGAGAAAGTCAGCAGGACCCTGCAGACAGCTCCTCACAGACGCCCAGTGGGTGCTGGGAGCCGCTGCTGGCCCTGCTGCTCTGGCAGTCCCTCCTTCCGCCTGCCTAGGGCCCTCCCACTTTGTCCACACTGTGGTCGAACCCTCTCCCCCACCCACCCTGCACCCTTCCTGCCGCAGGCCCAGAGGTTCAGCCTTTCTGTCTTGAGTTCCAAAGATGCAGCAAGCACTTTTCTCTCTTCCTCCTCTTCTCCCACCCAGAAGCTGAACTCTCCCTCTTCCTAGGCCCACAGGGTTTACTCCATCCTGGGCTCAGTTCTAGTACCTTCTCTCCTGCGTTGCTGGCTCCATTTAGCCAAAAAAAGCTCACTCGAGTACACTGATTTTCCCCCAGTCTGACCTCGACCCAGCTACTCCCTGGTTGAACTCGCTCACTCATTCATCCATTCCCTTAAAAACCATTTGAGCTGGGCTTGGTAGCACCTGCCTGTAACCCTAGTACTCTGGAAGGCTGAGGCAGAAGATTACAAACTCAAGCTCTGCTCGGGCAATTTAGCAAGACCTTGTCTCAGAACAGAAGCTAAGAAAGGGCGAGGCTGCACCTCAGTGCAAAGGCCCTGGGATCCATCCCCAGGATGGGGCAGGAACTGAGGGAGTGGGGTATTTATTGGATATCATGTGCTGGGCACTAGGGGTACAGAGATGAACAGAGACAGACTCTGCTCTCAGAGTTTTCAAAGTCCAGCGGGACAGCTGGGCTCGAAGACAATGGCAGCATGACAAATGAGCAGCAGAGACTGGCTGGGGGTGCAACGGGGGGACAGGGAGTCCCAGGGGACTTTTGGCTCCATGGTTGTCCCTGGTTGGTACAGATGAGTGGTTGGTAGAGTGGCTCACGGAGACATGAAACAGGGAGAGTGGAAGGCGTAAGGTGCAGGGAAGCCGGTGAGCCCTCTTTGGGGCAGGATGAGTTTAAGGTACTATTGGAGCTGCTCAGTAGGAGTTGTCAACAAATACTCCATTTAGGTGAAAGAAAGGTCTGACCTAGAATTCGAGCTTCGAAAATCACTGGCCTCCAGGAGTTGGAAGCACGAACATTTCTAGGGTGCTGTCTGCAACAAGCGATGAGTGATTACACTTTCTGGCATTTGTTATTTCACACCCTGAGTAGTCAAGATTTAGACAGTTCTGGGGTTGAATAAATTGCAGCATAATGATAGTATTAGTAAGCAAAGGGCTTTTATAGTTCACTCCTTCCATCCTCAGAGTGATGACCGCTGCCTCAGACTTGTCCCCTCATGGTTGCAAAATGGCTGCCTGCCCTCTCACACTCCATTCCAAGGCAAGAATGAAGCTTTCTTTTTGTGCTTTAACTTTTATTATGGAAGAAATCCTTTACCTCTATCCACCAGACTTGCCCTGGTCTCATTAGCCATAACTACATTGTTAGGCAAAAGGGTACAATGTTCCCAGGACATCCTTAACCCCTTTGTTGTCTATCTCCTGTGGCCAAGGAGACACTCACCTTCCCTGGACACAGAATTGTGGAGATTTGAACAAACCTGAGTCAGGCAAGCTAGAAAAAGGTAGGACGTTTTCTCAGTCCTCATCCTGTTTTGTCCCTGGCTGGACTGATGGTGTCAACTTGCCTCAAACATAATTCTCCAGGGACAGGAGGCTCTCAGGCCCTGAGTCACCTATCTAGGTTTATGTCACTTGCTGTGTGACCCCCAGAGGTTACTTCCCTTCTCTGGGCCTGAGCTTTCTCACCTGTGAAATGAGGAAGTAGTGGTTCTTGCGTCCGAACTTGCTGAGACGATGAAATGACATAATGTAGGCAAAATGCTTAGAGTAGTACCCGGCATATAGTAAGCATTCAGCAAAAACAAGCCATTAATATTTTTGGTGGGGAGGGATCACTCTCTCTTCTGAATTCTTCTGTCCTTTGTTATTAAGGCCTCCTCTCTCTGTATCTGGTTCTTCTTCTGCTCCATTAGGGCTTCTTTCCTGAGGTTGGCCCTCTGCCCTTGTGGTTTATTAGGTCTTGTTTCAGGGCTTGGATTTCTCTTTTTTTATTTTTTATTTTTTTAGGCAAGGTCTTGCTACAAAGTTCAGGCTGGCCTTGAACTCACTATGTAGACCAAACTGGCCTTAAACGCTGTGATCCTCCTGCCTCAGCCTCCTGAGTGCTGGGATTACAGGTGTGCACCACCGCTCTCAGCTTCTGCTCCTTTCTCAAGGCCCCACATGCTCTTCCTGTGTGTTTCAGGGCCTCTTCGGCTCACCCTGGGGCCTGCCCTGGACTTCTGTCTAGCTCTTCAGATCAGGTGTCCCCAGAGTCCCTGCTCTGATGACTTCAGCTTACCAATGTGGAAAATGTCCTGAACAGCATGGAGAAAAAGTAATATTTGTGCAGGGGGCCAAGGAGAGCTAACCAAGTGTCCAGGCCTGGCTTTATGATGCTGCTTGAGTTATTCCTATCTGTTTCTTCCTGGGCTGTGAGCATCTCAGGACAGGGACACAGATCACTCATCTCTCTGTCACCTTAACACCTGATGTATATAGTTAGTACACAGAAAACTCCCAAGGCGTGAGTAAGTGGCTCTGCCACTTCCTTTCTAAATGACTTTGCACAAGATCCTTTCCTTTTGCAGACCTGATTTCAGACTACCAGGTAAAAGACCAGGGCACTTCTCAGGGCATGGAGAGATGGGCTGCCTGGCACAGCCTCTTCAGGGTCTCTGGTGGTGTGGGCTGGAGGGGCTCCCCTGACTCATCTGAGGAGCCGTCTGAGACTCTACCAGGGGGCACTGGCTGTTAACTCTGCAGCCCCAGTTGTCCCCTCTCTGTGTCTCATCCCCTGGCTCTCCAGCTTGGCCAGGGGACACCCATTTCTGCAGGAAACCCTGGGTACCAGCCCTTCCCTAAGGCCTCCAGACAGGCTGTTCTTGTTTACGACCCCCGTCCCAGGGGAACAGGATTGCTCACCCTCACATGTGATTTGAGAGGGCTGAGTCTGTGAGCCCTGGAGGAAACTCAAGCCCCGCCAGCCACTTGGCATCGGAATGCTCAGCTGGTCCCCTCTTGGGGCTCATGTGACCGAGGCTCGGCTATAAATATCAAAGGGGCCTCAGACCAAGACAGAATTTGGGCGCCAGGAGGAGTCGGCAAAGAGGATCCGAGCTGGTGTTTTGTGGCCTAGGCAAGAACCTCGGGTCAGTTGAGAGCGAGGCAGGTGGAGGTAGCAGCCGTACCTGTGGGCAGTATGGATTATAAGTCCAGCCTGATCCAGGATGGGAGCCCCATGGAGAACCTGGAGAAGCAGCTGATCTGTCCCATCTGTCTGGAGTTGTTTACGAAGCCAGTGGTCATCTTACCATGCCAGCACAACCTCTGCCGGAAGTGTGCCAACGACATCTTCCAGGTCAGGGGGGACACGGCCGGCTCCCAGGGTCCCAGGTGTTTATGCAGCTTCCTTTCCCTCTCAGCCTGAGACTCCTGTAACCAGGCCTGGTTCTTTCTCTGCTGAGTGGACCCTAACAGAGGCCACTGGACTGGGCTGGGGGGTGGGGAGGCAGCTCTGGCTGTCCCGTTCCTTCTCTATGACGCATGTCCCATCCCCACCCTGCCCGTGCTCCCGGTGCTGCTCGCTGTCCAGAGTCAAATGCCTCAAGTGATAAGTGGGGAAGGCAGGCAGAGAGGAGAGAGAAACCAGACTCCTGGGCCAGAGCCAGCTCCGTGCTGACAGGGGGCCCAGAGCTTCGGGAGGGGGTAACAGGGAGGCTCTAGGGAGTAGAGGCATTTCCCTTTGAGGCTATCTGCTCCAGTCTGGGGACAAGACTCCCTGAGACAGGAGTAGATGTCCAGGCTGGGAAGCAGGATTCAAGGTCCCCAGGGGCACAACGCACAATGTCCTTTCACTGCCCCCCTCTGAGTGTGTGACCCCAGCTTGCTCTCATGGGGGCCGTCTCACAAGGATATAAACTGAGGCATAGAAAGACTAGGTTGCCTGCTTAGTCACTCGTCGAATGAACGTGACTTGAACGGAAGGTCTGCTGTCCGCTGAACCGGCCCATTGTTGCCGGCTCTTTAAGTGCTCCAAGGCGGGGAGCTCAGGGCCTTTGATGTGACAGACCTGGCTGGGGTAACAGGGCAAGGAGGAAAGGACTAGGAAGGGAAGGAACCGAGGAGGGCGCACAGGCCTCACTCTGCCTTGACCACTTGCAGGCCGCAAATCCCTACTGGACCACCCGGGGCGGCTCGGTGTCCATGTCTGGGGGCCGCTTCCGCTGCCCGTCTTGCCGACATGAGGTGATCATGGACCGTCATGGGGTATATGGGCTGCAGAGGAACCTGTTGGTGGAGAATATCATTGACATCTACAAGCAGGAGTGTTCCAGGTCAGTGTGCAGCCCCCGCCCCCAGCCAGACTCCCAGGCCCCTTTGGCTGCCTGTCTGCCCAGGACCTGGTCCCAAAAGCCACTGCCCTCCTCTCCAGGTAGGGCCAGTGACCCGGCGCCTCAGCCCTGCTGTACTGGGGCAGGGACCCAGAGATCAGACTGCTCTTCTTGGGAGACACTGGTGGATCTGAGAGAGAGGGGGGTCTGGGGCCAGCCAAGCGGCCCTGGTCAGCAGAGAAAATGCAGCTGGGTTGTTTCTAAGGTTGGCCAGAGTGGCCTCTGGGTGGGCAGCACCATGAGGGACACTGAGGGTGCTTCATCTTGGGGCCTCACAGCAACCCCATGGATCAAGCAAGACTTTTATTAACCCAGTTCATGGAAGTAGAGGCTCTGGGAGTTGACTGGGTCTATCTCGCTCTAAGTCTCCCTTTAAAGAAAGAGCAGAATTTGTGAGTGCTGGGGATTGTACTGTGTTGGGCCTTAAACTAGAGAGAAACAGGGAAAGATCTTTACAGAAAAGAACATCCTGGCTGAGGATGCAGCTCAGGGAAGGACACGTGCTTAGCACCACAAAAACAAAGCTCAGAGCCCTGGGCTGCTGATTTCATGGCTTTTATGGTCCAAAACCTTCCCCAGGCAGCTGGGTTCAAACAGTGCCCTGCACCAGGGAGGGTGACCCACCAGGCCCGTGGAGTTAAACCCCTGGCCTGGACCACAGTGTGGGATGTTCTTCCTCTGTTACTAAGGTATCTGAGGCTCTTGCATGAGCCTCTGGGAATTCATTGCTCTTGCTGCAAAAGGTGACCAACAGTAAGATCTGTTTTTGTAGCTGTCAAATAGGGTATTTATGGGAAATGTTACGAATATCACATGTAGTATTCGCTGAGCACCTACTGAATGCCACACTGTACTCAGTACTTTATATGCATTTTCTCTATGCAATCCTCACAGTAGATTGTGAACATTCTTACCTCCATGTTACCATGAGGAAATAGAGGCTGAGAGAGGGCCAGAGGTTTGTCTAAGGTCGCACAGATAATAAGTGTTGACGCTGAGAGAGAGAAAGTGTCCGTGGTGAATATTCTTAACTGCTGCGCTAGATTGCTTCACTCTTTGGTCATTACAATAACAACACAATCTACGCAGCACCAAACATCCCCCCCCCCCTTGACCTTGGAAGAGCGTGTTGTGCTTGAACCCTTCCAGGCCTTTTCACATAGCTGAATGACTGAATGATTGCTGCTTTTATTGTGCCATAAATAAAATAGTGGGTCATATTCTTTACAGACACCTTCTGCTGAGCTCTTGGAGAAACCACAAAATGAACAGGGGGCACAACAGTTGAGTTTGAACCTGGGAAGTTTAGGAGGGTGGGCACCTGGGGTGTAAAGTGGGCTTGTGAACAATATAGGAATCCAAGCAGCCAAACTGATAAATTTGGAATTTTATTAGCTGAGCTCGGGACCACACACATATGGATCCCTGTTTCAAAGCCCCACCAAAAGTTACAGAGCTTTTAAAACAGAAAACCACAAAAAGACATCCTGTTGGAAAACATTTAGCTAGAATCTTACATTAATTTTTGGATGACACCTGTATCCTGCTTCTTTGTTGAGCAGGTTAATTTTTCTGTTGTGGGTGCTGCTCATTTTGCGTTTCTTAGGGGATTGCACTCTAGGTAATTTCATTCTCCTGGGTCAAATACAGGGCACTGGTTAAATGCAGGGCTCAAGATGGCATCAGTTGTGCCAAGCTACAACAGGGAGGAGGCAGACACAGGGAGAGGACCCTTGGGATCTTACCTCACCTCGGCACACTGCCACCCCAGGGTTCCCTGCCCAAGGTGTGGAGGCAAATGACAAGGTGCCAGCATGGAGATGCTGGGCTCAGAGATGCAAAAGGAGAAGTCTAGCAAAGGGCTCATTTCAGAATGGGGGGAAAGGAAGCCTGGAATGTGATCAGTCTGTTGGGACGTGAAAGATTGATGCCAAAGGGGCACAGTCACAGCCTGATATTTGTGAGATGCCTGTGATATTAGGGGCTGGGAATCAGAGCCGGTGTTGATATAGGGGAAAAATCTAACTCCCAACCTGCTAGATGTCAGACATACTGAGTTTGTGTTCCCCAAAGTCAAAGAATAAATTCTAAGGCACAACTGAGATTAAGAGTAAGAAAACTTATTGGAAGACAGGAATAGCTCCTGAGAGACAAGAGAGGTCCTGAATGGGTTGCCAACAAGCCCTCTTCTCTGAGAAGATTCATAGAGCAAAGTCATGAGGTGGGTAAAACATGGGTCAAAACAAGATTACAAGTATGGCTGCTTGGTTGATATTGATCCAATGGTAGCAAGGCCATATGGATGACGTCTTAATCTTGGTCAATAGTCTATAGTTTTAGCCTTGTTTTAGTCTTAGTCTTAGTGATGTTAGCCTTAGTCTTAGTGGGTGGGAGAGGATGGCCCACCTGTAATGAGATAACAAGATATACAGGAAATCTCAAAAGGGGTGGGACCAATAATCTGAAGCTTCCATTTATCCCTTAGGGAAGTATACAAACCTAGTCATTGTGATTTTAATCTTCAGGTGTGCCTCCAGCTACAGTTTATTTTATATTATTTATTTTACTTTAGAGAGGGTCTTGTGATGCGGTTCAGGCTACCTTGAACTCACATTGATCCTCCTGCCTCAGCCTCCCAGGTGCTGGGATTACAGGTGTGCACCACCATGCCTGCTCAGCCATAGTTTTGATGTATTCTTATCTTCTGCCCCTCGAGGGCCTATCCTTGTCTGAGTGCCTAGAGTATTTCTACCTAACTTAGCTGTCTGTAATAGTGTAGCCTGAATGAGTGCTTGATTCGCAGGAGTTCCAGAAATCCGCATAAGTTAGGAAATGACCACTGCCCTGAGAGACACACACAGGATGTGTCAGATGCCTGAAGCGGACGGAGAAAGCCATACATGGAGAAAGGATGTGTGTTAGCGAGAATAGAAATACACAGAACAAGAAAGCGACTGCTCTCACCTGTTTGATTCAATGTTTTCTAAAATACAAGTGCCAAGAAGTGGAAATGAAAAAAAAAAAAGAATGTGTTAGAGAATAGGAAAGGAGGAGGGGCCGGGGATTTAGCCCTGTAGCACAGCGCATGCCTGGCAAGCACGAGGTCTCAAATTTGATTCCTGGTACCAAACAAATTAAAAAATGAAAAAAAATAAAGCTTTCAAAGAAAGAAGGAGTGTGTGCTGTGCAGAGACTCTCTGGGTAAGGAGTTAAGGCCTGTCCTGGGCCACCCTGGGCTGCCTACTTGTAGTGTCCCTGGAGCACAGACACTAACTCCTCGGAGCCTTGGAGACACCCCAAGGCATGTTTAACTGGTTTACTCTTTCTACCTGTACTTAATTACCACCTCCTTCATGAAGGAACTGTACACTGTAGACTCAGGGGTGAAGAACATAGGCAACTTTCCCTGCCTGGATGGAAGGGTACAGTCTGGTGGATTAAATATAGAATTCAGTGAGGCCATCAGTATAAACTGCTTAGCTCAGAGCCCAGCCTGTACCGACTAAGCTATGGGGACTATAATTAGAGTGAAGGACCTCTAGCCTCCCCTGCCCTGGCTCGCTGTGTGACCTTGGGCAAGTCAGTTCACTTTCCCGAGGTCCCATTTCCTGTCCTCAAAAACATTGCCAGGTCTGAAATTCTATGCCCTTTCCCAAGTCTTTTGTGCTATAACAGAGGCTCTGGCCAACTCCAGCCCTGAGATTTGAGTCCCAGGATGTAGGAACAGGTTTGGTGGGCGTCACTGGCTTCTGTGGTCCTGGGTCCCTAGAAGATGAAGGCCAGTCACTGAGGGCTCAGGGAATACACCTGGGGTGGCCTCCTGTGATTGGAGCCAGGGAAAGTGACAGGAACTCTGGAGTCCTCCCCCAACTTGTGACTGTCCTCTCCCCGCCACAGTCGGCCCCTGCAGAAGGGCAGCCATCCAATGTGCAAGGAACACGAAGATGAGAAGATCAACATCTACTGCCTCACATGCGAGGTGCCCACGTGCTCCATGTGCAAGGTGTTTGGGGCTCACCAGGCCTGCGAGGTAGCCCCGCTCCAGAGCGTCTTCCAGGGACAGAAGGTACAGGCCCCAGCCCCTGCTTCCCCCAGTGATCCCCAGGAGTGGATTTGATCCTCTGTGATCTGCTGAGCCGGCCTTTCAGGAATAGTCCCTCTGGAGGGACTTCCCAGGTCAAGGGATAGCAGTCCTTGCCTCCTTGGGGCGAGGTAACTGAGCTCATGGGTTATACTTAGAGCCACTTGAGAGCACCTGGGTGTGGCCAAGGGGAGAAGTCCGACCCAGGGCCAGGCCACCAGGCTCTCTCAGGCCACGGCTTCTCCATCCTGAGTGTTTGGGCCCCAGATATCTCTCACTTCTCCCAGACTCCAAATTCCCCTGGAGTGGAAAACAACTTAGTGCCCTCTCCCTGGACCACTGGAAGCCCCACCCGCTTGTCCCGGCAGCAAGGGCAGCAAGCGGTGGCCCCTCTTTCTGTATTCTTCCCCATCCCCTGCTCCTGGTCTCTCTCTCTCTCTCCTAGAACTTTCCAACTCTCTTTCTTTTCTCCAGAACTAGCCTGTTCTCTCTTAGTACCCTACTGTGCATTTTGAGCAGTTTTTTGAGCAGTTTTCCCTTGGGGCTTCATCTGAAAAATAAAGGATTCAGAGCTGGATGTGATGACCTGTAATTCCAGCACAGAGAATCGCCATGAGTTTGAGGTCAGCCTGGGCTACATAGTGAGTTCAAGCCCAGTCTGCACTACATAGCAAGACCCTTTCTCCAAAAATATAAATAAATAAATAAATAAATAAATAAAACAGTATCATTATGCTATTCTCTGCTCTGGACCTGAGCTGCACCTCAGAAAGAGGAATCATACCCTACTTTCTAGAAGAGAGGACTCCTAGGCTGCCATGTTTATGCCATGTCCAAGCAGGCTGGTCCTTATGCTATTTCTATTTCTCCTCTTTTGCCTCCTCCCTTGGTCTAGACTGAGCTGAGTAACTGTATCTCCATGCTGGTGGCAGGGAATGACCGCATGCAGACCATCATCACTCAGCTGGAGGACTCCAGTAGAGTGACCAAGGTGAGGGGACAGAATGGCAATGCTTGGGAATTTGAAGTCCCCCAGTGTAACCAGTCTCTGGCGAAGGCTCACCCATGGGTTGAATAAAGGTTGGGACAGGAGGCTGGGGTGAGCAATAAGGTGGTAAGGGAGGGACTAATCTATCATCCTCTTACTCAGTGAGCTCTATCAGGCCCTGCTCAAAGTGCTGGCGATTGAGCACCAGCAAGGCAGACCGGGCTGCTGACCTAAGGGAGTATCTCATCCTGCCAGTTATTCCCAACACAAATGATTTTTAGAATACTATTCTCCAGGGGGCTTTAGACCAGGGCTTCTCAAGTTTTAAAAGCACATATGTCACCCCGGGTCTTACAAAAACTCTGATTCTGATTCAGTAGATTTGGAACGAACCATGTGATTCGGCATTTCTAGCACATTCCCAGTGGTTTCCCTGGCTGTCAGGGCCACAGGCTATACATACTTAGAGTCCTAGGCTGCAGAGGACAGAAGGATACAGCACCCAGTATCGTCCCAGAGTGGCCCTGGTCTGAGAGGGGCTACTGTCACACTCATGTGACACAGAAGGCAGTTAAGCTATATATCGGTGTTGGAGAGGAGGGAGCTTTGTCCAGGTGGACTACAGGGAGCCACTGTCTTCCCACCTCCCCTGGACCAAGTGATGCTGAGTCCAGCCTCAGTCTTAGCATTGAGAGAAATGTGTGACTGGGACACTGGAAAGGGTCATACCATGCGACCTGAAAGTCTCCATCGGTTCTCCATGACACCAGCCTCTGGGTGTCACAGAGCAGCTGTGAGACCTTACAGGTGCAGTCCTCCTGATAGCTTGTCTTCTGTCAGATGGGCTTGAGGTTGCTGGCTCCTGGGTACACCTGTCCTGGGAAGGAAGGTGACTGGGGGGCTTCTCTCCTCAGGAGAACAGTCACCAGGTAAAGGAAGAGCTGAGCCAGAAGTTTGACACTCTGTATGCCATTCTGGATGAGAAGAAAAGTGAGCTGCTGCAGAGGATCACGCAGGAGCAGGACGAGAAGCTGAGCTTCATAGAGGCCCTCATCCAGCAGTACCGGGAGCAGCTGGACAAGTCCACCAAGCTGGTGGAGACAGCTATCCAGTCCCTGGATGAGCCTGGCGGGGCCACCTTCCTCTTGGTAAGCAGGACTTAGAGTCCAGGCAGGCTCCTGTTGTGCTCCCCGGCTGACCACCCTTGGCTCCTTGCACAAGTCCTTTAAATCTGTGAGCCTAAGTTTTCTCATCTGGAAAGCAGGCAGCTACGGTCCCTGCCTTCCTCCTACTGATTTATAAGCTTCAAACAACAGGACATCTGTGAAGCTCTGGAAGCTGCAAAATGCAGCATCCTACATGGAGACCATTAGTTGAGCACGGATAACCTTGAGAATCTGGTTTTCTACTAGGACAATTGGAGAGTCCTGGGTGCTGACCAAGACGTATGCAGACCATAACAGAGGGGGAAAAAATCCAAGTTCTGTTCAGAGTGGGGCAGGGAGTGGGTCACCGCCAGGCTAGGAACAACATCCAGTGACTATCTGGAACACTCAGTGGCTGGTTTTGCATGGTTCCTGGGGTCACCTCTTCTGCACTCCTGACTCTATCTTTTCTCTCCTCCCACAGAGTGCCAAGCAACTCATCCAAAGGTCAGTGTCTTCCCTGGGGCTCTGACCTAAGCTCTCAGTTCTTGCAGGGTCTCTGGTGAATGTCCAGGGAGACCTATGCAACAGGTCTGGAGGGCTCCCCTGGGCCGGCCTCCCTGGCCTTTGCATCCCCCACTTCCTTGGTCCATCCATTCCTGTTAGGACTGAACAGGAAACACTCCACCCTAGGGTGGAGACTCTCACTGCAAGGCTGGTATGAGCCTGGCATGGTGCGGGAAGACTGGACTAAAACACCCCTCCCTGTGCCGAGCCCCGGGATCTCAGTGCACCTGTCTCTCTCCCTTCCAGCATCGTGGAGGCTTCCAAGGGCTGCCAGCTGGGGAAGACAGAGCAGGGCTTTGAAAACATGGACTATTTTACTTTGGACTTAGAGCACATAGCGGATGCCCTGAGGGCCATCGACTTTGGGATAGGTAAGGGAAGTGGTGGTATCACTTGTCTGTTGACCCCTGAAAGCCAGTGTCCCTCCCACTGGGCCCTGTAGGGAGGCAGATCCACCAACAAAGATCCCAACTGTCCAGCCAAATGCACACAGCCAACCTCTAGATGAGAACCCAGCCCAGTACCTCATGCAGAACTGTCACTCAGTAAATTATGCATGGATCCAGTGCTCATAGCATCTGGAATTGGACAGCCCTGAGTTCAGATTCTGATTCTGCCATTTGTGTAATATCTGTGCAGCCTTTGGCAAGCTCCTCTCTGCCTCTCTGAACTTAATTTTTGAATTTTAAAACTTAGGCTGAAAGTGTGCCTTCTAAGGATGAGTTTTTCTGGTGCTGTTGCAGCAGATTAGACACGTATGCAGAAGGATTTTCAGGGTACTTAACATAGGATAGAGGTTATCACCTAAAGTCAATCTTAGTTTCAGTCTCTTAATGCTGTCACCTAAGATGCTCAGGCTGCTAATTACCTATATTATATCCTCTTTCTGTTGATAATTATTCTTCCATAGAGTGCCTTTGGCCACTGTAACCATAATGATAAGTAGAAAGAATGAGAAAACTGGATGATAAGTAAAGATATTAACACATTGAAGTTCACACAGCTGAAAGGTAGCTATTTAGCAATAGAGAAAGAGGGTTGAATTTTATATATTTTTTCAGCCAGTCTCGTGTGGGGATTACAGCATGCGCTAGCATGCCCAGTTTGGCGGCTGACTGTTGCCCTGTTGTAAGAGTTAGTGCTCTGATGCACAGTGGAGAGTGGGAGGGAGAGAGAGAAAGTACAGGCATGAGGAAGAATTGTAAATGCACTGGTATGGAGAATAATTTCTTAGCACCCTCCTCCCGCCCCCCATAGATCTCTACTACACCTTCAGGATTTTGTATTAAATTTATTTTCAGAGCCAGATGTGGCAATGGATACCCATAATCCTAGCATTCTGGGAGGTTGGTGCAAGAGGATCACAAATTTGCCTCAGCAACTTAGTGACTTAGTGAAACCCTGTCTCAAAATTAAACTTAAAAGAGCTCAATGCAATGGTCTTGGGTTCAATTCCCAGTACATAAAAACATGCATATATACATATGTACATATGTACTTACATACATCCCCAGGGCAAAAAACAGAATCTGTTCTCAGAGGCCCAGATTTATCTCATTCATTGAGTAAGGACAAAATATATCCCAAAGGTAAGGCACCAGTGGACTTGGGTCCATACCTGACTAATGATTATCTCCTCCATGGCTACTATCTTAGTTATTTTTCTTGTTGCTGAGACAAAATACCCAACACCCAAAGTTAAAGGAGGAAAAGCTTATTTGACTCACAGATTGTAGAGGTTTCAGTACACAGTTGGCTGGCTCCAAGGCAGTGTGATGTGGCAGACAGGCATCAAAGAGAAAAACCAGTTCATGGCAGACAGAAGACAAGAAAAGCAAGCAAACAGCCCCTTTGTGTCTCTTATATCTTATCCAGTCCAGGTGGCACTCACACCCTTAATCCTAGCATTGCACCATAAAACAACCACGTCTGAAAAAGCCCCACCTATGACCACATGAGGCTTTTGGAGGGACATCTAGACACAAGCTTTAACAGCTACCCTAACAGGCTAGGATACTCAACAGCAGGCCCTACTGTGTGACTATCAGAGTGAAGACCTGCACTGCCCTTGATTATCAGCCTGAGCCTCAGTTTCCTCAGAGGTAAAATAGAGTAGAACAGCAACCATTTATTGAGTCCATTTGTCAGACTTTCCATATCCTAGGCACTAGTTCTTACCATAGATTCTGTCATTTAATACAGCTTTCTTTATGAGATAGGTTGATATCTCCATTCTGAGGTTGAGAAAACTAAAGCTTAGGGAGGCCGAGTGGCTGGTTCAAGGCCACACAGCTATTAAGTAGCCCACATAGATCTCACTGAGGACCACTGAAATAATAAGATTGATGAACTTATTAGAGAACATATGTGCATGGCACTTAGCACAACACTGACCACATAAGTAAGCCCCCAGAGCAGGCACTCAGGATGTCAAAGTGGACATCCCAGGAGGAGAAAGTGAGGACACAGGTTGCAGCTCTGTCACTGTTCCTCCCGTGCTCAGCTTTAGACAGCTCCCAAGCAGAGATGCCCCGGAAATGCCCCTAAGCACATTCCCTCCTGTCTGTAGAGCGACAAGGGAGCAGGTGCTGAACGTGCAGGTTTCCAAGGCTGAGCATCTCCCTTCAAGACAGGGACTCTGATCCCTGGGAATGAGCAGTCTCTGTCCTGTTTTCCCTGGGTGATTCCTGTCTGTCCCTTTGCTATGTGAGCTTCCTCCAGCCTCCTGGGCCACAGGTTGAGCCATAATAAAATTTGCTGCTATATTGAAGCAAAGAACTCCTAGAGGGAAGAGGCAGGGGGCGCCACAGTGGGCCTCGGTACAGCTTGGCACCTCTCGTTGCCAATTTGATTCTGACTTTGCATGGGGATGAACGCTTCCTGCAACCTGAGTCCTCTTCTAGTAGCTGCTCTGAGAAGCCAGCCCCATCCTAACACAACTGGTCTTTGTCACAGAGGAGGACGAGGAAGAGTTTATCGCAGAGGAAGAAGTTCAGGAAGAGGAGGTGTCCACAGACGAGAAAGCAGAAGGTTAGACATCTGTCCACCTCCATTCATCTTCTCCCTCTTTCCCTTCTTCCTGTCTTCTTTTTTCTCTTCCTTCCTTCGTTTCTTTCTTCTGCAACATGAAGCACTTACCGTCCTATTCCCAATAAGAGCTTAAACATTTTAAAGGTAAAATCCCATTATTTTGACCTTTAAATAAATTGACAACAAAAACACCAAACCATTCTTGCTAAAAAGCTCCCATTTTATATCTAAGGACACTTCTGAATGACAAGTAGTGCACCACAAAAAGGGAAAAGATGCCAGGCTCAGGAGCCGGGCTGAGCCCACTCATCCATTGCTAACATTTTAAAATTAAGAAATTATTTGTTAAGGATTAAAACAAAAGGAGATTTCATTGCTAGGAATCTGCACTTCCACTTCTGCTGGAAATTTGGATAAAGCAAACGATGCTGGGCTTGAATTTCCCCCTCAGTCCCAGCGAGGCAGCTCTGGGCAGGACTGTGCCCACCACAGGCAATCCTGCCTCACTCATGTTGTCTCCTGGTCCTGCAGGCATCTGACACTGCCGCCCTGGCAGAGACTGGTTAAGGACACAGTTCTACCCCAGACGAGTGTGTGATCCTGAGCAGCTCTTGACTTCTCTCAGTCTTGGGCTACTCATTTGCTCACGGGGCTAAAACACTTGTTAGTATTTGTCATTGTTTTCTGCAGCATTGGAGATTAAACCCAGGACGTCACACATGCTAGACAAATCCTTCACCACTGAGCAACATCCCCAGCAAGTTGCCCAGATTGGTCTTAAACTAGTGATCCCAATTCTTCAGCTTCCCAGTTAGCTGGAACTGTAGACGTGCATCGCCATTCTTGGTTGTTAATGTTGCTATTTTTCAAGCCTAGTTTGTGGAACTAACTCAGTGGAAAAATGCAGTCTTTGGAGCTTTGAATAAAATGTGGACTCCATAGTGTTTTGGCAGCTGAATTCTATTTTGGTTTTAAAAGGAAAAGACCAGGCAGGAAATGCCTGTCACTGTAGTTTGGTAAGCCCTGCACCTTCCTGAGTCCCTGTCTGATCATGTACCTCTGTGCCTTTTTATTTCAGGACACCAGTAAGGAGCTGGATGAGTGAAAGAACCTCTGGATGCAGAGACTGGGGGGATGGGCCCAGGGTGGGAGGGACGGGGCCCCTGGAGGGGCAATGGGGAATTGTGTCTCCTCTGCTCAGAGAGCAGGGATTAGAATAGGAACCCCACCGCTGTGTCCAGCAGTCACTGAATCAGGATTGGAAATGTGCTTGAAACAGTCACACAGGACACTTTTCTACGTTGGTGCAAAACGAAATATTTTGTACGTTTTTAAAATGTGATTTTTGTATATACTTATCTATGTGTGCCAATTTGGTGCTTTTTGTAAAGGGACTTTTGTATGAGAATGTTTGGTCACTGTGGACTGGCTATGGTGAAAGAGGGAAAGGAGACCAGCTTGAGA